>CM040241.1:56379480-56579480 GCA_022545495.1 Chrysanthemum lavandulifolium
TGTTTATTTTGCTCATTAATGTACATTAATGAAAGTAATCATGTCTAAATTATTTTATAAAAAAGTAAATGATTGGCTCATCGTGTTGGTGGAATTATTTTATAAAAAGTCAATGATTGGGTCATCATATTGGTGTATTTAGATGACCCCTTATTTTTTACTTATGTCATATACATATACGTACTTATAAGTGAACAAATAATACAAATTTTATTGAAAATGAATAATTAAAATACAATATAAATAACGTTACATAATTACTTTGTTGGGTCAATATTTTCCGAATACGATAATAATATTCGCGAAAACACATTTTGTGACTAACATATGTGTCCTCCCGTCGGATGCATTCTCACTTTTATATGTAATCCAAAGTGGATGAGTTAACATTTGGAGAACCTTGCGTGGTGTCGCTTTAATATAATGGTTCACGATTCATGGCGATCACGAATTGTCTCGTGTGGTTCCGATAATAGTGGCCTCGACCAGCGGAAAACTTCGTGGTCTGACCTCAACATTTCCTCCATCGAGTTAGACTTATAACAACTCTTTTTATATCTTTGAGGCAATAACCAAACCCGTGTTTGGCATTTCCATCCATTTTCGACTTTTTCACGGTCTCATAAATTGTTTTATAACACTCTGGGTTCCAAACATATACTTGTATTTTGTTGGTTAGAATCTAACTCTGCACTTAGAATCGGACCGAATCGGCGCGCCATGATCTTGAGGGGGACGGAGGCGGCGTGACAGGATCGAAATCCGCAATTTCCATCACCTATGACATCTTATCGTCTGTAACATAAGGATGGAAAATATGTGGAAGTTGATTCAAAATCTTTCGGAGCGTGTTTAGGTGGACGATTAGCTCACATATGAACTATGTCTCGGAGGTTCTGGTTTAAGTCGAGGAACACGTCACGTTCGCGTGCTCCGTAGTTCGAGCATGAAGCTGTGTCTTGGTCTTTCCTCATTCAAGTCTACCCCGAAAAACCGGTTGATTGACTACTTTTACTAGGATCTTGAACTTTCGGATCAGCAAACTTCTTTTTTTGTTGTTTCTTCGAAACAATTAGATCATGGTATTTTTTTAACCGCCCGGTTCTTTAATTAGAGTTGCACTTGGATTGCTCATTACAACCTAGATTTCTTAAAAACTCATTTTCCTCCATTGGATGCTTGTTGAAATTTTCTTTAAAAATGTGTAAGTCATCGTCACATTGAATATCTTCATCTTCAAGGTTTTGTCCATGAGACATCTAGTGTCCTCAAAGATATCAATTGACTCGAGGGGATATACTACTGCAACAAAACAATAATAATTTAATATTTTTGAAAACCAAGACCTCAAAATTAAATCAAATAATAGCGGTTATATGGTGACTGCGAAATTAAGTCTGTTGAAAATGCATGAGCACATGGTAACCCATACCCTACGAGAGTTGACAACCCGCATTGAGTATTCAAACTTAGGATCATTCAATCGACTAACCTCTAAAATCATATCAAGGGCTTCATTGGAAACAAAACCCGTAATAGGTTGAAACAACTTGTATGTTATGTTGATGATAACGATAGATTCTACTTCTTTGAAGCTTTCGTTGATTGTTGTAACTTGAGGCTGCGATCTCATTGATACATCCTGAAATTGATCTAAGCTATGTTTTAGATTTCAAGTATCTTTTTAACTTAGCGTGTTGGCTTTTTGCATCTGTTTGTTGTCACGATTGTTAAAGTTAAAAACAGCGTCGATCCATGCAGAACCTAAACCGTTCTTTATGATTTTTAACCATTGTTAGGTTACATAACTTAAAACACTGAAATGTTTAAAAATTAATAAGGTGATGTGGGAAAATAATATAAAATATAAAATAATAAATATTAAATGTGAAATAGAGAAAGCGATGCGTTGATAATCTTTAGTCTTGCTTGAAGTTGCTTGTAGTTCTCCAAGTCGGCGGCATGTTGGAGAATCTCTAGTGAATTCCATGCGAAATAAATGAGTCCCAATCTGGTTTCTTACGTGATCGATGGCCTGATTCTTGAAAATATTTTGGCTAATGTGCCATCTGAAATAGCTGTGTAGCATTCGGAAAAACTTTTGCGCCATTTATGAGCCGATTCTCTGTCGTGATTATAACCGCGTGGATCGTACGCTCGTTAAGTGTCAACTTTAAGCACTCTAACACTTATAGTTTTAGATCTTTCTTCATTATAAAGGCAAATCTTATACAATATGTCGTGGCTCCACATTCTTCTTGGTGAATCTTGACCAATTGATATTCTTCTTTAGTCGATAGCCTGCATATGGATGCCCTCCATATGTTGTCGGGAGATGATTATGTTTATCACATATCACACTCATCAACCAACCACCGTACATATTTGAATACTTTCCTACCATTGGAGCGGACAATTAATCTTTTTGGTAGCGAGATTTTTGCTTGTTTCATTTGGTTTATATTCTTCCACGATCACATAAGCGTGACTTCATAGAAAAAACCACTTTCGTTCGTGTATGATTTTGAGTTACAATGGCGTAACCGAGGCGTGCCTTAGTTTGCCTGACCTTTTAAGTCTTCCACGAGTTTTGAACACCTAAATTAAATTTGTTATTGTTAGCGAAAATATCCACTTGGAAAATAATAACATATATTTATATATTATTGTCTATGATATAAAAAATAAGTATACCTCACGGTGAAAATGGCGGCGTATGCATATTTTCATCAAAAAGACATTTTCTTGTATCAACAAATAAGCTCACTGAAAAAAGAAAAACAAATCGAATATACAATAATATTTAGTTATTAAATCAATAATATTATTAAATTAGAAAAAAAAAAAAAAAAAAAAAAAAAGCCCGACAACAAAATATACCTACTTAAACCCTAAAACACTCATTTTTGGCCTCCACATTTCCCTCCACACTTACTCACTAATATCTCTCATCTCCTATATACAATCACCACGGACGGAAAAACCTGGCCGACACCATTTTCACCACAACTATAACACCACAAGTAAAGCAGAAGGGTATATTCTGAATCTGTTTGTTTGGGCCGGAAAAAAGCGAAGGTATATTCTGAATCTGTTTGGGATGGATACATTTGGTTCTTGGATACGTTTGTAGACGGGAAAAAAACCACGAATAAATAAGGATAGCGTGGCGTCTTGGATCTGTTTGGATCACGGAAGGGTATGTTTAGTGGCGTCTTGGGATACTGTTTGGACACGGAAGGGTGTGTTTAGTGGCGTTTGGATTTGAACGAAGGGTATAGCGATGGGCGTGAGTTTTTTCGATGGGTATGTTTGGTGGCGTTAGGTTTGGACGGCTAAAAGGTTGGTGCCGTTAAGATTTGGGCTGACTAAAAGGTTGATGGTCGGTTGGGACGAAGGTTGTGGTGATGGAGTGCGGCCGGTGATTATGGGTATTTTTCAGTGGGTTTAGATGGATATTTTTCCTATAGGTATTTTTCATGGGTTTCCAGATGAAAAAATGGAACAACACCAAGTTTGATTTTTGGCACAACACCAAGTTTCAGTTCTTACACTCACCGAGACTAGAAGATTATTCTGCGGAAGATGGAAATAAAGGATAATATCTTTAACACCTTGAATTTGAAAGTTAAGTGTATTTGAAAATCAGAATTATCTTTTTTATATACATGATTATATCTTGTTTTAAGTGTAATTTAGTTAAAATTTATTATTAGTTTGTTAGGGAGGCGGTTGATTGAGAATGTAATTTTCAAAATAAGCAGATGTAGTGAAATGTGTAAATTTTAACTGTCTTGTGAATTCCAAGTGAAATAAAACATAAACAAAAATGCTTTGGTGTGGTACAAAATATGTGTTTCCAAGCAAAATTAAATGGGAATGGGTTGTGTGAAATTAAATATACGACAAGTAACTTTTGTGAATTTCAATAGAAAACTTTTGACCATTGAATTTCAATACATAAAACTTTGACCAAATTAATATTTGGTGAGTTTAGCGAGGACCCTTTTGAATTCATATCGCTGTACTTAGATATTCGCAATATTGTTAATAGAAATAGTCAAATAAGTCGAATGTACAAATAATGGATGATTAACCGACATGTACCATTATTATAACAAAGTTTGTTCACTTGAAGAACTAGAATAACATGTAAAAGTGAAAACAACATATCTAGCAATTATTTTGAGTAGTGTATAAGCGAGATATGTCATTATTATGACTAATGATGATTAGTAATTTATTTTCGAGGCCGTTAAAGTTTGATACTACCAAAGCCCATTGATACACATCAGAAATTTCTATGAAGGTTCTTATTTAATTTTGACTAGAAATGCTAAGAAAATCAAGACTATCGAGCAACATTTTATTGCCATCTTAATTTGCCATTGGTAAAACCATGTTGCGTTTACTAAAAATTAAAAAAAAAAAAAAAAAAATTGATTTGGGCGCTATCTCTAGAACATCATGAAGAACTCGTTTCTAGATCCTACCACCCATACTCGCTCAAGCAAAATTGGATATTGGTGTTGTTGTCTTATAACTACGGAGTAATTAAAGCGATAATTTCTTTGTGATATTACTACACATAAAAAGTATGAATATGTTTCTTTCATAAACATACAAAAATGTAGCTACATAATTTAAGAGGAAATTCCTTGACGTCGTGAAAGCATAACGAATATGAAGAGAATTTGAGTCAATTGATCACCTGCCAAAGAGTAAACATCAAGTTGGTGATGAGAACTCATACTAGATTCAGGAACTGAACAAAATAAAGAGTGTAGTAGCAGAATGTAACCCATACATGTTTTCGGCAGTATAGGAGTTTAAACGTACTCTTTACAAAGTACCTAAAAATAGTATAATTCTAAAATATATATAGTTTAAACTCTTTTTCCCTTTTTTTTTCTTTTATTTTATTTTCTAATCATGGTTTGTGATTTTTATCGACTAATCTATAAGGTTTGGACACAGATCACGTAGACTCAAACAGGTTGAAGCCCTCCATTTTATAGAAGGTTAGCGGTATTGGTGTTTTTGCTAACGTGAATTGAAGTTAAGGCGTCTCATGTGATGATAGTCACAAAGTTTTGCCTTAACTTGTCACGAATTATGCATGCTGTTAATATTACGATTCATTTTCTCTTTTGAAATTTTACAGTCAACTTACTAGAATACGATCGTATATTTTTTATAATTAGTTGGATACACAGTGCGCGTGAGGCGATAAATATAGTTATATAATAAATGGAGAAAGAACAAAAAAATAAAAATCTTTTGAAGTCACTTTGTGATCGAGTTTTAACCCGATGTTCAAAATGGTCATGTTGATACTTTATTCATGTTCACTTTCAAATTAAGCGTGTGTCCAAATGAAAGTACACTTTTTGTACCATTTATTATTATTTTTTTTTTATGCGTTTGTCTTTCGTTTGAACGGCGTGGCGAATTTTGGTGGATGTCAGCATCAGTGCTGTGAAATTGGGTGGGCTGCGGTCGGTGGTTGCGCATGACCATTTTGAACATTAGGTTAAAACTTGACCTGAAAGATTAACATTTATCTTTCTAATAAATATAATAAATCAATTGTTAACTTTCTCTCCATGATTCCCTCATTTGGTGAATTCATTTAGCAACACTCCAAATGTATGTGTTGGTTGTATATGTTTGTTTAGGTTTTCCGTATCTTTCCAGTCATCATTATTCCGCATATAAAAGAGGCATTCACAATCTTTCAAATCAAACACTTTCAAAGTAAATGATTTTGATAAATAAAGTTTGTATTGATTGAAATAAAAGTTAAGTTATAAAATTTGAATCAAAATAAAATAAAGCTACTAAAAATGTAAAACTAAAACTCATAAAATATATTAAAATGGATAGAAAGGTGTCCATGTGATCTTGTGTGGTCTTAGATATTATAATATGATTGGAATAAATGAAATAAAGGTTAAAGTTGTAAAATTTGAATTAAAATAAAATAAACCCACTAAAATATAAAACTAAAACTCATAAAAATATATTAAAATGGATGTTGAATTAAAGAGCGTAAAATTTTAGAAAATATGGTGAAATTAGATTATAATATAAATAAGTAGATAAAAACATATTTTAATTTGAAAATAAAGATGAATTTTAGTTGAGAAGTGTGGCGTGTCGTTTATAATTAATTTCCTTGCTCTTAATTTTGGTGATTAGGAGTTAGAACTGAAGTACATTAAGTGGCACGTGTAATCTGTGATTGGGCTCATATCTTAATTTACATGCGTTATAATATATCTTTCATTAAGCAAGTAAAAAATCGAGATTTTAAACCTTCAATTTTAGAGGCTAAATCGTATAAGGTGATTAGGAGTTAGAACTTGAAGTGCATTGAAGTGACATGTAATCTCGTGATTGGAGCTCGCTATCTTAATTTCACGTGCGTTATAATATATCTTTCATAATAAGCAAGTAAAAAGTCAATTTTAAAGCGTACAATTTTAGAAGAACAAATCGTTATAAAGTAGTATAGATGTTGAATTAAAGATCGCAAAATTTTAAAAATATGACACAAATTTTAAAAATATGATGAAATTAAATCGTAAAAATTAAGCAATTAAAAGATATTTAAATTTGAAAATAAGGTGATTTATTAGTTAAGAAGTTCATATATCATTTTAATTATTAGAAACTTATTTTAGTTTGTTAGAAATTCACCGTTTTGTTATTTTAGTTAGAAGTGTGCGTGTCGACAATGATTAGACTCCTTATCTTGAATTTTTTGTGGGTCATGAAACTTAAATCTTTATATAGTAGTATAGAAGTATAGATATGTATGTATCAATTCATAAACACGTTATGGGTTCACATGTATTTCGCTAGGCTCGTGTTTTATTTTAAACGATCATGTTTTATTTGCTCTTTGGTAGCACGTGAGAATCTAGATGCACTGCACTTGGTCTTGATAGTTCATAACCCACAAATATACAATTAACCCTACTAAAACAATTTTAACTCGTAATGAGGTACTTGGTTGAAGTGGGGAAGAGAAAGGAAAGGGAAGAGAATGTAAAGGAATGAGTGAGGTATGTAATCGATCGACACACTCGATTTATTCTATAATGGTTCATTCACAATGCAGGTGTCAATCACTTTTGCTTTCACTGTAAAGATGACAAATAATGAGTGAGATGGGTCGCTTTTGAATCGTAGCAATTCGCGCCTTAACCCCAACAAACATACAGATATACTAAACAAGTAAATAACTTTTATTAGCTATATAATTGATAAATTCATGTTAGATGACTGATAAATTTTATTCAAACAAACAACGTATTTTATGTGATTATGGTGGTTAATTTGTGAGATATACAGGACAAAATATAGTTGTTAAAATCTCAATCTTGATCATAATATCTTACAGTTTCACGATATTACAAAGCAACGATCGCGATCTTCGTAAGATCTTTGCGAGATAGGATTTTAATAGGATCCGATCTTGGCCAGCTAAAATCTTAAAATCTCAATCAATTCGTTCTTAACTTTCTCATTCTAATAAAAGCTACAATTTATGTATTCGTTTTGTAGAATATGAAAACAAGATGCTAATGGTATTAAACATTTCATACTAATAATTTTGATATACATTTTCATGATATATGATATATAATAACGTGTATATTTCATAATTTTACTTGCATTATGAAGGCCAAGTGGGATCTGCATGTGACTTTAAAATAAAAGTTAAAGTTGTAAAAATTTAAATTAAAATAAAATAAACTTACTAAAAATGTGAAAACTAAAACTTATAAATATATATCAAAATTGATGTTGATTTAAAGAGCGTAAAGTTTTTATTAAATATGGTGAAATTATATTATAAAAAATAAGAAAATAAAAGATATTTCGATTTTTAGTTGATAAGTGGCGTATAAATCTAATGATTGGGCTCTTTATCTTAATTTTAATGGTTAGGAGTTAGGCTTGGAGTTTGTTAAAAGTGTGCGTATAAATACAATGATTAAATTCCTTATCTTAATTTTTGGTTAGGAGTTAGAAACTTTGGAATGAGGTTTGGAACTTTTACATACGTTGTAATATAGTAGTAGATAATAGTATAGTAAGATCTTAAAATCTGATTTGATCTTACAATCAAAATTTCTATGAGAAAAGCCTCTTGGGTAGAATCACGATCTTAAATACCTCGGAACAAAGGGTCATAAAACATGTTAACGTTATCATTACTTCTAATTCTTCTATCTAATCATACTGTATCATCTTTTAATACTCCGTAATATGGTTATAAAGCATATCTTTTAAAAGCATGTTAGGTGCAAGGAAAGAGGTGTGTGCTTTTGATGTGTGATATGTTAAAGTGTGGGATAAAATTGGCAAAAAATCCTCTTTTTTTTATCTTGGGAGAAGCGCGTTTGATGCAGTAAATAAATGCGGAAAGGAATCATGATGGAGAATGGAATTATGAAAAGCAGAATGGTTATGAAAAAAAGCAAAATTTCACTATTTGTTATAAAAAGAAAAGAATGGTGACATGTGTTTGAGAATCGATTCCCTTGTTTGTTATGAACACTAAATCAACAAAACACAAGTGAATTATATAAACTATGAGCAAAATTACCGAAAAAGTTATAAACCAAAAATGGATTATACGAGTCTTTTTTGCACTATGCCCTATCACACACATATCGCTAATACGAGAAGTACGTTGATGAAAACTTTGTTCTCTTCTGTCGCTACATACATCAATAGAATAGAAAAATATTTACTTCATTTTCATTTTGATCTTTGTCAATTACTGTAATCACTTTCTGGGTTTGTCTCATTATATATGTACATAGTACATACCTATATTATATTATTATTTTTAGTAAAGTCATCATTAAGTCACTTTGCAATTCTTGTGGAAGATTTAGCAGGAACAATTTGGTATAACAAAGGCCACTATTAGAATTAAATTGAACAAATAAAGCAATTGTAACAATCAAGAAAAGCTATTGTTTTAGTAATGCAATCAAGTGATTATAAAATAAACTCGGATGGAATGATCTTCCATTTCAGAAATCAAAAAGGTTTTCCTTGATGGTGGTGAATGAAGAATTTCATACTAATACCCATTGGAATAAAGATAAATACATGAGAAGTAGCAGTGACTCGGCTAGATGCAAAACCGAGAAAGAAATTAGTATCAACAAAGAAGAAGCAATTGATAGCCATGAAGACAAGTCGCATATCACTGATTTAGAAAATAAAGATTTAATGGATGAAGAAGATGAAGTAGCAATTGGGTGTTAGGGTTTAATAATGCTTTGGTTTTAAGCATATGCATTGCACATGACAAAGTCTATTTATACGGTAGATTTTCACTTTCCCAACCTGATTCTGACTTTGAAAATACGGAGAAAGGCTCTTGGTGTAATGCTTCATTCTCTATGTTTCTCCACTTTTGAAGAGAATCAAAGGGTGGAATGAAATTGATTTTTATTCTCCATTTCCATTCTTGAACTCAAACAAACATGAGAAACATTCTCATTCAATTTCTTTTCTTTCGAATTCAATACGTCTGCAAAACATCCAAGCTTTAATGGTTGATCTTCCTTTCTTTTATTTGTATACCAGTTGATAAAATGAAAATGAAGGCTGTTTTAATACTTAATCAAGCTTATATAATCCTATCTCATTAACAATAACAACTCAAAGACATTAAAATAAAATTACATAACATATCAACCACTAAAGATCAATATACTATGCAAAAACATAATGTTTTTCTTTGAGAAACCATTAAAACAGAAAAGAGAACACATGTATGATTATTAATATGATATTCAAGCTTTAAATGTCTACCACTAAAAGTCTATGCACAACTTTTGTTTCTAACCAAGTAATATTATAAAAGTATTATAAGTATTTAAAGGATTTCTAATGGCGGCAAGAATGACAAGAACCATTCACTAAAACATCAAAATCATGGACTAAAGTCTAAAACTATATTTAGGAATTTAAAATGATATGATAAAAAAGGGTTTGTAATAAGATGTTATAAGGATGGGGTTTGTATGGTGGGGTTAATGTGCCTCTTATCCTCACAAATCACACCCACCCACCAAAATGCCATTAATATATAAAAGGTATATTTCTTAACGACTAGAAAAAACACATTTGAAAAGATGCAATATGGTAATATTTTGATAATAATGAAACCACGATATATTCAAAAGAAATAATACTCGTCAACTGATTGATGCTTTGTCTCGATGATAATATGTGAAAGACAATAATAATCGTGTTTGTGCTTCATACTACCCGATAACTTGCTAGCAAGAATGTATCCTAATATTGGAAAACACGATGTGCCATACTCGTGAAGCTCGATCTCTAACTGATTAATAATACTTTTTGTTTTTGTGGAAAGGAAAGACCCAAATACCTAAACAAGACAAGAACCCAAAAATCTTGTGCTCAAAAGCGTAGAAGTTCGATCTCTAACTGATTAATAATACTTTTTGCTACGTTTAAAATCTTTAGACAAAAACTTTGGATCATTTAGGTAAAACATTCAAAAATAAAATTGAGCATTATATGATGTGTAAAAAAATATAAAAAATCTTAGAAATAAAAAGTTCTGAAAAATTATCCAATGACGTCATTTAAATAGTGGCATTCTTTCTCTTACTTTTAAATTATCTCTAAATTTTCATTGAAATAATCGTTTCATGTCATTGTGTGGAATTTTTTTTGTAAAAATTTTGTGATCATAGCGTTTCTCAAAAATATTGGGTGATTACTTAGCAATAAAGAATTGGCAATTTCTTCAAATGGAACAATATATTGGAATATTCCAAGTTGACGGTGTAGAGTTGCTTATACTTTATTTCATGGCCTTTCTTTATGCCATGATTTTTCTAATAGCTATTGTGATGGCTCATGATTTTTTATGAAAAGTTGTTTTATGGAAAAGGACATTATAGAAAGAAAAATAAAATTGTAATATAAACAACAATACATCTGAAAGTCTGAAACTAGTAGTTATTTGATTCATAACTTTAGATAGATGATTTGAGCAGTGACGGTGGGTCTCGCGACGTTATGGAACATCGATAATTGAAATTTTGCTTTATAGTGTTATTTTTAAAAAAATATGTCGATTTTGTTTAAATGTGGTCTCAAAAACTTGTGTCTAATATTATGGTTTAATTTTATTCTACATCCAGCCTTTTTTAGTCCTGATTTTATCCATGAATTTGGATCAAATATTGTCGATCCTGCTAGCTAGACAAAGTATGTATTAAACAAATTGTATAAAGATGAATGCGTTGGAAATATATATTTTTAATTTTTATACGTGGAAAACTAATTAGTATATTGGTTTTTGAAATTCTTTTTGACTAGTTTTCTTAGAACTCTTTATTTGCGTATGATATCTAGTTTTATAGTCATCTTTTTTTATTATTTTTGCTTGTTTATTACTTCTAAAAGCAGATTCGATAGCCAAGCAAATTACTCTTCTAGCAAACTGTATAGTTTATTCACGTTGAATAGAATAAAAGTAGGATTTTTGTCTCTCGAATAAATTCAAGAGCATTAAGCAAAGGCACTAATGCTTAAAAGCCAATAAACCTTTCACATTACTCGAAACAAGTTTTAGATTGCTCAAATTATAACTAGTCTCCATGGACAAGAATTATCATGCTACAAATTAAGAGAAGTTATTTATCATATGTTTTCATTCTCATATGTAACTAGCTAGCTAATGAGTTAACTACCAATCACTTTTATATCCCTATTTCTCCATGTTGATTGTTTCATAGTTATTTTTCATTTTTATGTCCTCATAATAAGTATAAAAACGGGTGATGTTTTTCCTGTTCACATTATCTGAAGGAGGTGACTTTCAAGCTCATATGTTTTAAAAGTTTAGATCACGATCAGAATTTACATTAAAAGTTTATATAAATATGAATAAATGAAACTTCACTTACAGAGACATTATTCACTTAAATGACTTTATCTTTGGTTTCATATCGCGTTTGATACTTTGTAATTTTTAGCTCATTGCTAATTATTTTTAAATTTTAAAGATAAATCCCGTTACCATTTTAAAGGAAAAAATGGAAAGCAAACTAAAGGGAAAAAAATCTAAGATATGTCATATTTTTAGAACTATTTCTAAAACTAGACCAATTTTGGTTTTTGCATTTAATTTAAGTTAAAAAGAAAAGGTTTTCAAATTTAGTTTTGTGCGATCTCATACTATTCGCAATACGTGTCATAAAGTTGATGGGAATTTTAGGTCTATAATTAGGTCCAATCATTAGGTCCGTCAATCATTTCTCTTTGTTGAATCTACAATGTTAATTTAAATCATGTGGAATGTGTTTATGGTTAGCTAAAGTTGTCATCGAGGCTACTAATTTATATATTGATTGAACCCAAGTTTACAACCAATAACAAAAATTAAAGCGGTCGTGTTTATGTCTAAGTGAACATTATCGTAATATTTATTAATATAGGCTCATTTGTCATAATAGAACACTTGAGGTCGGAGCTCCCGTAATGTGATACTTGAGGGTATTTACACCTTAGCGAGAAGTTGCGTCCGTTACTAGATCTTCGGTATACATTGCGGTGGTGTTCACTTTGATCTTATGATCGAAGGGTTGTACATTACATCTGACAGGTTGGCGAGAACCGAAAGAAATATCTCACCGCATATCTTAGGCGGTTTATCCTTGCTCTTCTATAAGTAGATTTTATACTCGACGATATATTATAAGAAAATGGTGCGATTAGGCAAGTTGGTTAACTTGTCATTATAGTTATAATTATGTGGATGGGTTAATCAAAGGGGTAGCGGGTTAAAATGGTATTTGATGTGTCTCGCGACCACTATTTTGAATTTATAACATGAATTACCGGTAAAGCTAAGAACACTGAAAGCAAGTATGTTCTTCAAAGTAGTGAAAAAAGGTACTCATTGATCATATAAAATTTTAGGGGTTTCTTCTTTTTTGTTAGGAATTAGAAAATTCCGGTCTTTGAAAAGTCGGTCCTTGACTATTATCTAGCTTAAGTTAGCTCGTAGATTGGTCATTAGTTACGGTTTATGTAGTTAGTTAGTAGTGTAAAATAGTATAGTGCACCACCGTGGAAGAAGGTCGGTCTTTACCAGCGTATCCACGATCCATGAGGCCGTCGGGAGGTCGTTTAGCTTGTAACCTATAAATACCTACACCTTGCAAGGTGGGGTTGGATATTCTTTGGTAATCTAATATTCCACTAGTTTCTCTCACTAGAATGTCCCACTCTTTCTCTCTAAAACCATCTATGAGCTCATTGTGTTAATGTTATGATGTGTATGTGAAAAGTTAATATCTTACAATTGGTATCAAGAGCCATGGTTAGATCATATCTTGCATCTTTGGATTTATAGTGGTTTTAGGTGGTTTTGAGTTTGAAAAAGTTTAGTGGTTTTGCATCATTTGGTTGATCTCTAGTGTTAAAGTTTGAATTTTGTTGGTACTTTTGTGTTTAGAATCATCATAAGTGTTTAGGTTTTCATTTGGTAAGCTTGAATCATCTTGGTTGGGTTGTTTTGGATTGAAAAGTGAAGTTTATTTGGTTTTCAAGCTAGCGACTTAGCTCTCTGGAATAGTTTCTTGGTAGCGACTTGCTTCACGTTTTGTAGCGACTTACAGTGTTAAAAGCTAGCGAGTTAGAGTAGCGAGTTAAAGGACAAGTAGTGGACTCTCCACTACGGAGTAGCGACTTATGGTAGCGACTTGGTCGATGTGAGTTGCTCTTTAGCGACTTGTGTCTCTAGCGACTTGTGTAGCAATTCGCCAAAAATTTGGTTAGCGACTTGGTGTGTAGCGAGTTACCATCTAGCGACTTACATCGGCTAGCGAATTGGAAAGCTAGCGACTTAGAGTGGTGGCGAATTAGTGTTGGCGACTTGGGATTAGTACTAGTAGCGAATTGATTCTTAATTCTCTAGAGACTTTGGGGAGTAATTCATAATAACACAATATACATCATCACGGATCAGTTAATCACCAAAGTACTTGCTCTATGACCTGACCTTTGAATAGTGGCCCGAATGCCCATCGAAGACCTCACACTAATGACTCGATGTCGATCAATCGAATAACTCAAATAAGTCACTCTTAATATCTTGGATAATACTATGAATATGGAATGCACGGTGAGCCGTTTCAACATCTCGATTGACTTCTCAGTTATTCTTATCAACAACTATGGATCGAACAAACGTACTATCCTTCGTCGGGATTTTCCCACTCTAACAAAACGGTTTGCTCAACTTAGAGCGGTGAGGGTTCAATTAACAAAGAAAAGATCTCTTGATGATTCTCATGCGCCACTCAAACCATCGTCAACCAATTTCAACCACTTATCGGGAAGAATACTCCTCGATTTTGATGATATCATGGTGGAATGTCTTTCAAAAACACGGGAATGGAAATTCATGAGTTCGAAACTCATTTATTCAACTTATGAGTAATATGGAAACATACATTGATGAAAGCGCTAATGAGAATAACAAAATGAAGGTATTGAACAAAAGTCAAGAGTGTCCATGGAACAATGATGACGTGTCATGCTTCATTCAATTGAACCATGAGAAGACCTTGTTTGCGAGAATCTCGTTTGTGATGAGAAAAAATGTAGAGAACAACAACGATGTCAAATTCTCGAGTGCGAAAAGGTATCTATCGACAAAGTACACTTATCGTCACACAATTCTCACAAAAGGTACATGACTCTTACCGAACATGACAATGTGGAATCAATCTTTGTTTTATGCGAATCTAATGCAAGCAACATGATTGAAAAAAGGGTATATGATGAGCTTTCAAACAAATTTTCAATTCTTGAAAAACATTGTATCTCTTTGCAAATTGAAATACAACATAAGGATGAAATGTTTTATGCAAATAAGCAGTGTAATGTCTGGAACTTCCGAATTTAGAAATTTTTGAAATTAATCGGTTAAAATCCCAGTTCGGGACAAAGATTCGACCATAAGAAATAAAATCTCTTAACGGATGCCGAAATGTGACCGTCATGAGATGAGTGATACACTAGATTCTAGGAATTGAACTAGCTCTATGTGTCCAACCTTCTAAGAGAAAATGAGCGATTAAGAAAGAACCTTGAGGATGCAAACTCTAAATTAGTCAATCAATCTAATCTATTGATGAAAGATCTTGATGACCTCAAAGCACAAATTCGGGATAAGAGCTTGAATATTGTTGCCCTAAAAAATGAGCTTAGGAAGTATCTTTGGAAATAGGATGAACACTAAGTTTGCAAAACCTTCAACTTTGGGAAAGTCAGAGTTCGAACCACTTGAAGCGAGCAGTTATTAAACAACCTAATGCCTTTAGGTGCGAAGAGCTAAACCATTGAAATCTAAGCTTACATCCCAGTTGATTACAAATCATTTTGTCAAAACCGGTCACTTCATTGCCTAATTCGGATATGATGAATCCCAAACACAGGACTAATGAACATCACCCTTGGTCAAAATGCTATAAGCAACTAGATATCATGCAAAACATAGTCGCGGATCAATCCCTAAGAAATTCTCGGATCACAAAAGGACAAATAGTCGAAACAAGGGTGTGCACTCATTTAGTTCATCTCACTTGTGGCTTCAAATGGATTCCCAGCTGGCAGATTATTTAAGTATCTGAGGACTTAAGCGAACTTACATCCTAAATCATGCCTCAGTGGATTCCAGGTAAACTTTCAAGATTGTAGAACCTAATAGGATCCCCGTAATGATACGTCTGGATTATCTGTGTTGATTCTAAATGTGAGACTAAACATGTCACTAACCCTTTATGAACAAGTCTACATGTGCTTCAAGTACAATGTGCTCTCGGTCTTTTAATGTTGATGCTCGACTCGATCGGGAACTTCATGACTTGGTTCCCTCGAGATATGAACATAGCTCATTCGGGAGCTATAGCTTGCAGAGTGATGTACTTCTTACATTGACTCCTATTCATCTTGAATCGGGACTCGTTCTCCCGTGTTTGTGTATAAATAAATTTTATAAAAAAAAAAAAAAAAAAAAAAATTTCTTTATCATTTCAAACTTTATCATTTCTTTCATTTTTTTCTAATAATGAATATACTCCTTGTTATCGATAACATCTACGGTCCTAGAAATGTCATTCAATAATGGCGGGATCATAGATGAAGTTGAACAATTGATATATTCTTGGTAGCATAATGGGATTGGTTAATATCAATCAATGTTCTTTGATGACATTGATTGAGGGAGATAATTTATGTACCATTGGCTTGTCTTTGGTTATGATGATTGGTTATTTATATGATGTGGTGATTTCTGCTTATGTGACTAATGGTTATACTTTCGGTGTGTGCTTCGTTGTAGCGCCTATGTGTTGAAATGTTGAATTATTTCATGATGATCAGTGTAATAATCGATGCTATAGACGTTGTCCTATCCGTGTTAGCATTTTATTACCATTCACTCATTTTTACCATAGGGACCAAACTTGTCATATAGTGTAAGTTGTTGCATTAGCGAATTAACACCTTTGTTTATAACCACAAGGACCAATTGTGTCATACTGCTTAAGATATGTTGTATAACCCCAGCGAGTTACCCATTAGCGAGTTACCTTATCTTTTTACTTTTCTCTCTCTCGTTTTTTTTCTCTCTTCGTCTTCTCATTCTTTCTAGCGACTTAGATTAAGGTTTGCATTGATTCCCTATTATCTTTACTATCTTATGCTTTAGTGTCTAGTGTTTAACTTATCACTATTTCGGATCCTTTACGTGCTCGCGTGGTGTGATTTGTTGACCTACCGCTTAGGTTGGATTTTCTTTAAATCGTATGTGTGTTACTTATTAAATGATTGAGCGTGTTATATATCGTTTGGATTATATTGTTTGTTTGGACTATATTGGTTGGATACATTGATGGATGATTATAATGGATTGGATGATGGGTTGGGTTAGGAATGTTCTTGGTGGCGAGTTAGGCATTCTTGGTAGCGAATTAGTATGAATGTTCTTCATGGCGAGTTAGAGCTCTACATAGCGAATACGTCTCGTGATAATTAGTTCACTAATTTCCGGTGACTTGGTTAGCGAGTTAGTAACTAGCGACTTGTATTTACAAGTTAGCGAATTAATAACCTAGCGACTTAGTTAACCACTTTGTAGCGACTTGGCTTAGTTCTTGTACATGGCGACTTGACTTTCGAGCTAGCGAATTATCCTAGCGACTTGGTTAGCTAGCTAGCGATAGCGACTTGTATTTACAAGTTAGCAAATGTGTTACCTAGCGACTTAGTTGTCTACTTTGTGGCGACTTGGTTTAAGTTTTATTCATGGCTACTTGGTCTTATATGTTAGCAAATTAGTTTAGCGACTTAGAAACTAATCCTTTTATGACTTGTCCGTGGCTCTAGATGACGACTTGTTTTACAAGTTTATATGATGTTCATGATTGAGAATTAGTCTTAGGGTCAAGGTTGTTCAAAATGTTCAAAGTTGTTGCTAAAGATGATTTAGCTCTCACTTACTCCTAGGATCTCTAATTCGTCTTGTTGAATCAACTTACTCTATATAGCTGTTATAACATCTCTGTTTAGGCAAAAGGTACAGGGTTCTCTCATTGCCAAATGGTTCTTTTGCCTCATACATATGTGTTATATCACTTTTATGTGTATCTTAGCTCATGTCATGATCACGTGGTTATCACTCTTTGCCCTTAAACCCCTTATAAGCTCGTCATGAAATCATTCTTCTATATGAATGTTCCTCATTGATATATCTTTATGTTATCATATAGTTGAAAGGTGTTATCTGATTGCAATCTTTGCCACTCTATCTGTCTCCATATGTGTTGGGAACTTCTTGATGTTTCTACCTCCTTGTCATAAGGGTGCTCTCAATCTTGTCTCACTTACTATGTATTATCTTACCTGTTCCCATCTATTACTGTTGATTGTATGACTACTCAGAACATCAATGGCTAGTTCAAACCCAGAAAAGAGCGGTACTCCGTCAGGATCATCCAGAGTTCTCTCAGACGAAGAAATCCTTCCCAAAAGTCAATGGGCTGCTATTGGTAAAAGCAACTGTTATGTGGATCTTCAAAGGCTTCAACAAAATCCGATACTCAAAGTTTCAATTGACATCCTCAAAAACACTAACTTCTTCGGGGCTATTACCAAGCAATGCTCAATTCCTACCATCTACATTCAACAATTCTGGAACACCGTTCAATGGAATAAAATCACGACCGATACTCTTGCAAAATGGATAATATGGGTTCATAATTGATTACGATATTACGAGCAAAGCTCTTGGAATCACCATGTGACCACAGCGTTCGTTTTGAATCTCCTTTGGTCTTGTGATCGATCGTATTTCTTATTGGGTTGGGATATCGAGCAGTATTTCAAGCATCGACATCATCACGGTGCATGTATCAACCACGAGAGCCATTACAACCATTACGAACTTATGCTTATCGGGAAAACTTGAGGTTCGATAAAGTGAGAATTCCTATCTTGCAAATCCTATGGGAATCTTTAATAGGGTTGATGTGAATGTCTCGGATCGTATTTGGGAAGAATTCTGTTATCAATGAACACATTCATATCGATAGAACCTATTTCTGAACAATGTTCAAGGTCGTGAAGCGAACAAACTTGTAATTCCCGACATCGATTCTCCAAACTTGTCATCCGATGTTTGCAACAAACTCACAACTTCACTCCTAGGTGAATCAACTCTACAAAGCGAACATGAATTTGTTTTAGGAAACTTGAAATATGTTCCTAGAGGTTCGAATCAAAGTATTTGGATTGCGATTCGATCGTCTTCTCCATGAGATGATATCAAGAAGAAGGACTACTTCAAGCAATACATGAAAAGTGCAACCAAACTCTCTGCTAATGTCACACCCTCTCCTTTACAACCAACTGCTCCCAAGACCACCTCTGACTCTAAAGCATCCTATGCCTCTCTTCCAAAAAAGAGACGTGAAAGATCTCATCAATCAGAATCTTCATCCAAAAAGCATAAAGAAAAGAAGAAGAAAGTGGAAAAGGAAATAGATGAGAACACTGAGGTGCCAAGGAATACTTTCAGGTTAATTGATGAGGATGACGCTGATCTGCAACTTGGTATTCAGCAAAGTCTTGAAGATCAAAATGTGAAGGCTCCAGTAGGTGGAGTTGTGTTAAGAGAACCCTCTCAACCACCTCAACAAACATTGAATTACACTTGACAAGGGTAAAGGTTGCAAGTGTTGAACAAGCTCACATGCTTTTAACCATCTCATCATCTCCTCTAGCACCACTAATCAATATGAGTGAAGAAAAACAGTTCACCTCATGTAAAAGAACAATCGGTGTGGTGCACAAGCGTTTAAGGAATCTCTATCACTTGGTGAGACTCAATCTGAGTTGAATGTTGACACTCTGTTACAAAAGGGCTCACAGGAGAACCTTGGGACAAGATCTGACGAGACCTTGAAGATGGATGAACCAAATCTGTCTACAAACTCTCTATCTTCACTTAAGAATCTTGATGATGACTTCTCTTTTGGTGATCAATTCATTAATGACAAAACCTTAGACTCTGCACAATCCATGTATAATGTCAGCATTCAGCAAGATACTTCAACCATTCCTCCAATGATGCATCTTCACTATCAACCGCACTTCCTCCTCCTTGCTTTTGTTCAATCAACCGTACAAACACCAACGACAACACCACCAACTTGAACCCATCTTCACAATTGCGGATGAAGTGGCTCCATCGACTTCCCTCCACGATTCTCGTCGATCAACTCTTGGATAAAACCATTAAAAGGGTAGAAGCCTTTGGAAGGCAACTTCTAAATCTGTTGAGTCTCACGGTGGATCGTGTCTCTGATTGGAGCACCTCAACTTCAACGAGCGATTCTTGATGCTATTGAAGGAGAAGTCAAGGATGCCGTGGAATGGGCAATGGAGCTCCACTTCTCGGGCGATTCAAGGACCTCCCATCTCGATATGAGAGCGATACATGTGAAAGGATGTATGAGGTTTGAAGAGGACAAGCATGAGGTTCACGGTAAACTTTATGAGGCACTTGAAGAATCCATCAGTTCGACAATTATAAACAGTTTAAAATTGAAGTCGGAGAAAAGGATGCTAAAAGAAAAGAAGGACAATTGTGATGGAAACATTGATGAAGGTTCGCAAAGATCGCGAAGATCCTCCACCACCGGGAGGCGGAACTTACGGGCTGGGAATCCTTCGTCAACACCCAATCACCTCCATCACGACCACCATCATCAACTCCAAAACCGTCCAATCAATCGGACTCTACAAACAAGCGGGGTACTCGGAAGAAATCGCTTTGCTGGGCGACGATCGATTCAAGATTCACTCCACATCCACTTCAATTCACGATGATCAGTGGTCCTGAAAGAGTCTCAAGTTATGGTGACTCGAGAACGAGATGAAGATGATGCATCGGCGAAACATATTCCTAAGCCATCGGAAGATTGGTTTGACAATTACATGGTGGGAACCGCACTAGTACATCGGGTAGCTCCTTACAGAGACCAATTCAATGTTGCATTGTGGAAGATAGACCTCCTTCTCCGGAACCCACATGGACAATCCCGTCGACTCTATGATTCCAGACAACAATTGGGCATCGGTTGTCACCAATAACTATGAAGTTCGGTGAAGACTCTTCTACACTACTGGGTGATATGGGAAGTTTCATTAGATGGTTTTGTGAGCGGAAAAGTATCTCTTCCATAACACCAAGAGATCTAGAAGGTCAAGCCTACGAAATTGTCAAAGTCTTCCATCTTGATGCAAACCATCTTCAATATCGGATGGAAGAATGCCATAAGATCTTTGAATGACCAAGTCGGTGAGCAAATCAATCGCTTCAATGTCAACAAATCTCTTCCTCTTGGTGGTGAACACGGTCGAGATAACCATTCGGTGAATTCTTCTTCAATCATGACTTGGACTATCGTGTGCTCGCTCTGCGGAAGAAGGCTGCTCTATCTATTTCAAAGATGAAAGCGCAATCTATTACGATAAGGGGCTTGAGCGGATGGTTCTGATCAATTCAGGCAAATGAAGAGCAAAAGTATGATATTGCGACATCTTATGGTATTTCCACGGTGGTTCAAAAGAAGATGTTCTACATTGAAGACATGGTGTTGATAAAAGGCGAATGAGTCGAGATCAAAGCTGCAAATCTTAAGCGTTATCGATGTAGAGATCTTCGCGATCCATGGATATGAGTACTTGAAGAAGATTGTCCTTAAAGAGTTGACTTCAAAGTGTATACCATTGAAGAAAGCGACTTGAAACATCTTCTACCAAATGATTTGAAGATCTCTACCTCTTAAATCTTCAAGGACACTGGAGCACTTACATGCGTGAGAAAAAGGCCCTCTCTGCATTGTCACTCTTTGGATCGGGGGTTAGTCATACGGAAGCGAGTTGAGGATTTTCGACTTGGCATTGAAAGCTACCAAACAGTCAACCTCACAAGTCCTCAATGGAATGCGGTGGGCATGAATTTCATCGAGAATACAAAGTTCTTGACACTCCTAGAGCCGTCATCTTCACCGACGGATATGGATCGCGTGTGCTTATCGTCTATGTGAACTCTACAAGTTTAGTGATGGTACGCTCAAAATGGTGAAGAAGAACTTGACACAGTGAAAAAGCCAAACTTGATATGAGATCTTGGGTTAAAACTACGTTACGGGTGATGATGGCGTGAAGAGGTGTGAGCATTTCATTCTTGCAATCCGGCGAAGACTCAAGACACGAAGGATCTTCCGCGACCTTGAAAGCTTTGTTGGTGGAAGGCTCGTGATGGTCACTACAAACTTCTTCAAAGAAGCGAATGAAGACTTCTTGAATACCGTTTATGTTTTGTTAACTCATGTTATATGTGGTGTATTAAATATGAACAAGCGTGATACATGTAATAGTGCTAGGATTTGTACTATGGTTTCCCACTTTGAAAAGGAAACATCTGTGTAATCCTTTTTCTTTATCATATAAAATTGGACACATTTTTCTCTACAAATATTTTACCTCACACTTATTTAAATCACTTGAGATCCAAAATCTCAAAGGATTTAAGATTTTTGATCGGGGAGAAAATGTGATATAAATATGAAAGATGGTAAAAGATAAGATGACCAATTTTGTGCATACTTCTCCTTATATGTGCTAAACAAGTTTCGAATCTGAAGCATATATTAAGGGAGAACTCTATTTGTAAATTCAAGTCATCGGTACACTACACTTTAAATACTTTAAAGTACCTTGATCACATGGCTTCAATCCTTTGATGATAAAGGTTCCTACAGTATGTGCAAAACCCTTTTCAACCTCGAGGCACATATTGAGGGGAGCGAATTATGAAACCTCATCCTTCCGGAAATGTTATACCCACTTGATACATTGAGGAAGTGATGTTGATATCTTTAGAAAATTGTAATCAAAGAAGTTAATTCTTTCTCTTGCCTCCATGTGTAACATTTCTCAATTACTTGATGCACATGTTGAGGGTTCTTGTTCTAAAAATATCAAAAACAATTCGGTACAAAATGCTTTGATAATATATGACAAGTATCGAATTGATTTTCAAATGGTTTTCAATTGGATCCAATGGCGACGAACAATACCAAATAGACCGACCAACTTTACTTCATATACGGTGATATAAGGATGATAAGGTTAGGTATGTGTTCCCATGATCCGCCGAGCAGGAGGGATCTACCAGGGACAATCCACTAGTTAGTGTAGAAGTCCTTAGGTATGATGATAAAAGGAGAAAAGTGAGATATGGGAAGAGTGCGGACTAAGGTGAGCTAATCTTGGAATAAACCCAACAAGGTAATAGCTATGAAGTCTCGGTAAGCTTGAAGGGTTGAAGAATTAAAAGAATTGAATGAAAATAGGGTGAAAACAAATAGCCTCCATTAATTCAACCTTAGGCGGAATCTGGGTTCAATTCATATACTCTTGATGGTAACATCGGTATTGAAGACAAGGCGTCATGGACCCGGTGGCCTTGCACTTCAACTTTCCAAACCACTCAAGTTCCTCTTAAAAGGGCTTGTTTCATTCTCACGGAAACCAACATTATCTATCGACTTTCTCTTAGAGATGGTTGATATTGAAGAAGAGACCCTCTCCCTAGTCTCCGTTATAGGATCCAAACATGCACAAATTGAGTCTAGAGCCACGAGATCATCAATTAATCTCTTTAGGACACTTTCAATGAAGACTCTGTTTCACACAATGTGGAAGAGAGATTATATCTTGAGTCCCTCATTATCCTTGTGGTATTGCGGAACATGCGAGTGATGTGTTTACACTCCACAATGAAGATGGAAAGCCTTGGAGCCAACATCAAACAAGCTCTGGTAGGTGGCATGTGAGATCTATTATATGGATCAACCATGTGACAAGCGAGCAGAAACAATGGGCGATTCAATCTCTTGAATTAATCTGGTTCGAGTTAGGGATTGTGGATACCTTTGAAAAACCGGTCTTTGTGCTTAAAAACTCTTTTCTTTGGCACATCGGTGTGTACTCATTTTCAAACCAAAAGGTATTTTTATGATTGATAATTGATTTTCAATAAAACCTTCGTTGTATTGCAAAAACAATTTCTATTGAGCAATACACGATTGTTTTCAAATCTCTTTCTTGATCGGTGGACTTAAAATTATTTGGTTCACTCATTCCGTGTTGTCTTCTTTGAGATGTTCGGTTTGAGAACGGCTAGAGCAGTGCGAAACCACTGTCAAGGAGATTCTTATGAATCCTACCGATCGCAGGCGGTGCTTGTCTTGATCAGCGAGGCAAGTGGGCGTGTACCTCGATTCATCGAAAGTGATCAAAGACACTTCGTGCGATTTATTGCTAGCTGTTGTATGCAGTGCGCCGGCGTTTGGTGATCGAGAATGAAGCGGTCAATCCACGGCCGCATGCTCACTTAACACATTCATCTCGAAAAGAAATCATGATTAGTGCATCAATGGCTCGATATTTTCACTCCATGCTACGCTACGGCTCTTGCCAATATCATGAATCAACTAAAGCTTCATTACTACGATGAGAAGATATCATGATCCGGGATGTGAGCATGTCGGTCCCGATGTCGCAACATCACATAATACCAACACCGCGAAGGATGTGTCGAGAGATTGTTGATTCTTGATGATCTCAAAAGGCTCGTATTTACTATCTCATGAATCGAAATGGACCTCCATTTTATAGTCGAATCTTTGCGATCTTTGAAGTTGCTCCACCTATGCACTAAACTACGATGTTGATGTATGAAAGACTACGAGCTCGAGAACAATGTCAAAACTAGAATGCTAGGATTTGAAATGTAAAATATGGGTGACCTCCATGGGAGATTGTTAGGAATTAGAAAATTCCGAGTCTTTGAAAAGTCGGTCACCCCAACTATTATCTAGCTTAAGTTAGCTCGTAGATTGGTCATTAGTTACGGTTTATGTAGTTAGTTAGTAGTGTAAAATAGTATAGTGCACCACCGTGGAAGAAGGTCGGTCTTTACCCACTGTATCCACGATCCGAGGCCGTCGGAGGTCGTTTAGCTTGTAACTATAATACCTACTCACCTTGCAAGGTAGAGGTTGGATATTCTTTAGTGTCTAATATTCCACTGGTTTCTCTCACTAGATGTCCCTCTTTCTCTCTCAAAACCATCATGAGCTCATTGTGTTAATGTTATGATGTGTATGTGAAAAGTTAATATCTTACATTTGTGTTCTTTCGTTTTTCCGATGTTTCTTTCGGAACTCTTTTTCCTTTCAGTCACATTAATGAAAACACTAAAAACCCAAACTTGTCAAGTACACTTGTATGAGTTTTAAAAAAAAAAAACTCCTTACTGTAATACTAATTGTCTTTGATGCATCAAAATTACTAGCACACAAGTGAGATACAAGTATAATAGCTAACGACATCATTTTAACTTTTGCAACAAAACAAACATGTTATTAAAAGAGTGGAAAATTGTCTATACAAATAAATTAAAAAAAAAAAAAAAAAAAAGATTTATGCAACATTTATTATATCTATTTCGATAAGTCCATAGGTGTAGCTCACTCATAGGCATCCATTCATCCATCCATATATTTAGGTAGCACGGGAAGTACTCGCAAATCCTACCCTTTTTATACAAAGGGAAAATTTTGACCATATATTATCATAATCTTCTCCGTAAGAAAGTCTTCTATAGCCCTACTCTTCATGATAAAGGTATAAGCCAAGTCCAAAACGCGCACAAGCTTTGCAGAAAGCTATTTCTTCGGCTGCAGCAACAGGGTCACCACTTTGACCGTTGGTTGAAGAAACAGTTCCTGTCGATTCATGGTGTGCCTGCATTAGTAGAATTCTTAGTTAAAGACTAACAATAATGAGCACTTTCCACCCTTTAGACAATTACAAGAAACTTCCTTTGCTCATATCAAACAATTACATAAGTCTTTTGGGTGCAACGGCAGCTATAGTAGGAATCAAGATGAGTACACAAAGAAACCCGCTACCTCTATCCCAAACTTATCATCCACCTTTTTATTTTAGTTTGTTACAGAACAATTAGCATAATAAAATGAGCAAACGAAAAGAAATGACCAACATATTTGTGAAGCACGTTTCTCTGCTATAAACTTTCTAACAGATTAGCATGACTCACAGTGACATCCAGGTATGTATCCTTAACAGATTGCAGATGGACTCCATAGAATTTTCATGGTCTATTGATTTGTTTGCCCGTACAATTTCTTTAATAACTAATCGTAATTGTTTGCATTATTAAGCATGTTTTCAATGTCATGCTGAGTCGGTCCATATCAGTTATAACTGATTCAGCATACTGCAAAAACACTGATGCTATGACGGTTTCTGTTGAACGGTTGATGATGCCATAAATTTCAGACTTCGCTAATGTTGATTCCGTTAATAGTGATCCAGTTACTTTGACTAGCTCTAGTGCCATGTCTCGAGCAGTAACCAAATCATTTGGAGCTTGAGTACACTTTTTGCAAATAAAGTCATTGAAAGGGTTTTTTTTTTGTTTTATTTATTTATTTATTTATTTTTTATTTTTTTTTGGTAATAAGTTTGATTACCTGGCTGTCTTGTGTAAGTGATAAACCCAAAAAAGCGCATGAATCTGAACGGACACCAGATTTAGTCTGTGGCTGAAGTAGAAGAATCCATGAGACACAAGATAAGTGGATCAACGAGCACAAGCTTTAGAAGTCCCCTGTATATAACCTCTTTCACTTTGGCCTACATTCTAAAAACAAAGAGTGAATTTCGACCAGCCACCAAGTGCGCACTGAAGGAAGGGTACATATAAAGAAAAGTATAACCTGCTGGTAGAGACAGCGTTGCAGACATAATTAGTTTTGCCACCGGATAAGCTTACTATATTTAGAAAATAAACAATAATTACACATTTGAATACACATCAAAAGTTGAAACATAATTAGTTGATGCTAAAGCTTAGTTTTAGTGAAAGGGTTAAGAATAATTTAACCACACTTACGTGCTTAGAAACATAAAGTGCAGAGGACATGCCCAATGCACCATTGCTAATCACCAACTAAACTTACAAATATTCAAAACAACAGATACAAACTGCTCTACAAAAAGCAAATCTCACCACATTTACGAAGGTCCAATGGGATTATCCCATTGGGATATACTGAGGCAAAAGGCTACATTTCCTCTAAACTAAAATAAACAATAAGTGTGGAAACCACTGCTAGTTTTAATTCGTTTCCACTGCTAGGCTTCTCGAAACCCTGCTAGGCTTCTCGAAACCCTTGCTGGTGGTATCGGGTACTGCTTGCTAGCTTGTCGTTTCCTTTGCTAGTGGAGATAAGCGATTCTTTATTATTATTGTTGTCCTTTGGTCGGAAAAATGTGTGGCGTTGGTTTAAATAAGCAATTCAAATTCAAACACATAAATCTACTTAAAAAAAAAGCAATCCAAAACTAGCTAATAATTGCAACAAAAATGAACAAATAATTAACCCTTTACATCCTAATCGGAGACATTTACACTTGTATCAAAAAAAATATTTGGTCTACTTTATATAAAAAAATGCCCTTTTGGTCATTTTATGTATTAACTACTTAAATTATTAAAGCTTTTCAAACACCAAAAGAACTAGTTATTAGAACTTCTAACAGCAAAAGCACATCCAGCCACTATCGAAGTATTTCTTACAGACGGTTCCATTAATATTGATATTACGATTCTGTTTATTGAATTCACCTAATCAATTTCAAAACACACAACCAAACACCCCTTGAGAAGCAAGAGAAAAAGATGAAGTACCTATAGTATTGGCGAGATGAGCATTTACAATATTTATGAAGCGCTCCTCAGAGTAGTCCCCATCATTTCCAAATTCAACCTCTCAGGAAAAAGTAACTGACAACATCATGTCCAAATCTGCGTGTGTCTAATTGATAAAGTTAGGGTTTGGATCTGACTTGTGGTTTGATAGGGAGGTTGTGGAGGTGTCGGTGTTAGATCGGTGGTGGTGGTGGAGGTGGAGGTGAAGGTGAAGGTGGAGGTGTTAGAGAGATGATGATGGACTGTGTTAGTTAAAAGAAAGTTAGTAAAAACGAGCAGGTTTACCCGCACGTTGCTGCGGGATGCTTTATCAACGCATAGAACATTTGTGATAATGCATATGTAGGCGCAATTGTTTTTTTTTCTTTTGGTTATGTATATATAAGTGTCGTTTAACTATCTTACCAAACTACCCACGCGTTGCGGTGGGGGCTTTTTTATTTCCGCAACGTGTACTGTATATTATAGTGTGTAGTTGTTGTATTGTCATGAGTTACATTCTTGTCGGTGAAAATGAAGTAACATTCAGTTCAGCTTCCTTACGATGTCTATTTCGTTAGCACTTTAATTATCATTGGTTCATCTATGTTCCCGGGTATTAGTTTGGTCATGCTATGACCTTCACTTCCATTTTACCACACAAAAGAAAATCCGTCATATACAAAATCAATCATCTCTGGTAACAATATACAAAGACAAAGTATTGGGCATATATACAAAATTATCTCATTATCATAGTGAATCTTTAAAAAAAAATTGGATCAAATAAAGTGTATACAGTCGTTAACTCCTACATCATACACTATAAATCAGTTTTTGGAATTCTAAATTTGAACAATAAAATAGAGATTGTTGTTGACCTAATAGTCCCATTTTTCTTGTTGAATGATGACGAACTGATCGACATTAACTTTTTACCAGTGCTCCTGCTAGTGTTACAGGCTTCAATTTGCGGCTGGAAATGCAACCCTCCCCGTGAAAAGCGTGTGGATAGCATGTAATAAGTACCTTATGACCACCAATCAGAGCAAACCATCAAGCATTATCCTAACTTTTAGTAACATTACCATGTGATAAATTATATAAAGGGAATTGATATGTACACATGTAAATTTACTTTGCACACATAAAATTACATGGGGGTATTGTTTGTCTTATTCATTAATTCAATGTGTACAAAGTAAAATACTATGTGTACATATCATTACCCTAATATAAAATGTAATCAGTACCATAGGTTGTCCTAAATTGTTGTTTATGTGCTTCATGTTGAAGGAAAATCAAATAATTGAGGGGTAAAGCAAAAATGTTGTTTACATAGCAAATACTTAAGTAAAGCAAAAAGGAATAGCAAAAAAAACCAACTTTTTATACATCATAAACAAAGTATACAAATCTTAAAATAAGTTGTCAAATCTCTCCATGAAACACATCACGTTGAAGCACAATTATGAGATACAGAAACTATACACTATAAGGATAAATTAAAAACGTTTAAACTGTCACACCTTCCCATCTTTCATTATGAATCCTGAGAATCACGGTTGCAAATGTAGGAGTGTTAGAGCTGCGGGATCTTCCATATAGCCTTCATCTGTCCAAGGACAGCGTCCTTTGTCTTCATTTGGGAGAACAAATTGGAGAACACGATTACATAAACATCGTTGGCGATCTCATCATTTCAATGGTGAATATATTGAGTGAATGATTTATAGCACTGCTAATGCTGGGGTATTCTACCAGCTATACCGTTACGGTGGCATGGTAACATTCAATGATCATATAGGTACGTAGCCATAAGCAATGAAGCTACCGGCTACAAACATATAGATATATAATGATAATAAACTAAATAAAAGTGGAATAGTAATGTAATTTAACTATTGATGAAAGTAAGCGATTAGCAATTACATATAGCATAGGCTAAAAGGAAATAAAAATAAATAAACTTTTATTTTTACCTTGAATTTTCCTAGATAGACAATTATCGAACCACCATAAAAGTGTATTGAGATCATTTACTTCAGGTTCGTGGTAACAACGGGAAGAACCTTTACCATAATCCATTTGAATACATACATATATTCTCTCGATCGTGAACCGATATAAAACTAAGTATCATGCCTAAGCATTCTTTCTTGAGGCGTGTAATTTTTATAGCAAAATTAGATCACGGTATATTTTGCTTTCGACCATTGGCACAATTCAAGTTTAAGTGCGGATCGAATTAGGGATAGGTGACCCATGAACACCTATCACTAAGACCATTATAAGTGTGACATCATATAATCATTTTAATGAGTTTCAAGTAGACCTAACTAAAACTTATGTGTTGTCGTGCACATACGGAGTAGGCCACGTGGAGGCATATCCATCGGTATGAAACCATTAATATAACGTGTAGGGTTCCTTTCCAACCTTAAGTATATCTTGCCAAAGAAACATTAAACAAAAATCACTTATTCTCGTGCCAAGTGCGAATTACGATGTGAAACGATGTGGATGATCATTCTATATGGCGTGATCATTCTATGCATACTAAAATTTACGGTGTCAAGTCTATCATTTCCAAAGCAAGTAAAGCATCGTGAGATATTCTTGTTGAAGCTGGTGACAAAATTTAATTTGGTGATCTTTATTTAGGGGTTATCTTGGTTGCTTTTGAATTATTAACTAAGCTGGCGCTTTTAGCATCGATGCTAAAAAACCACCCCATAGCTTGAAACTCTAACCCTTCATACTTATCTGGCTCTTTAGCATTGAATCGATTCACTTTTGTTCTTCACATGCTTTAGAACACCATGAGAATACTTTTAATATTCTATTGTCAAGATCTTATGTACATCGTGTTGCCGAAAAACATTTGTCTACCATTCATACCAACCAATACCATAAAAACATCAAGGCACTTACTTTTTACTACCATTATCCTTTTATCCTAATTAAAATCGTATAAGGTTCAACTAAACCATTTGGAGACCTATAGAAGCATGTCTTCTAGGAATCTTGTAGCAAGTCCTCATGACTACACTTAAGCTAATTTACCCAAAATCGCGGTAATTATTTGAGTGATAAAACCTTCAACATTAAATGTTTAATGAAATTCATCAAACACATGGTAGGCACTTTCATCAAACACATATATTGGTCATAAAGAAGGTAAACTAATAACACCTATTAAGTGTTTAATGAAATTTCACGGATCAACATGGTGGCGCTTTCATGAAACACCATTAAGTGTTTAATGAAATTCATCATGGTATGCACTTTCATCAAACACATATATTGCTCTTAAAGAAGATAAGCGATAACACCTAGTATTAAGTGTTTGACAAAAATATATCATGAGTTCATTCGCGGTCAATAATTAATTTTCTAACACCATAACTTCTTGTAAAACTTTCATCAAACACATGGCAAGCACAATTCCACAAACCTTTTCCACACTATCACCACAACCACACTTCCCGTTTATCTTAAACATCATTAATAAATAACGCACCTTTAATATTAATCTCTTGTGTAATCATGACCCTACGTGTAACCGTTTACATTGATGAAATTAGCCCAATTTGAAGCACGCAAATAAATTTAACCAAAAATTTATCAAACCAAAAATGAAAATGTTGAAGTGAAATTACATAAGGTAAAGCCTAAGAATGAAAATCTTCAAAGCTATAATCACAATGATAAACTTACAACAAATGATTTATGTACAATGAATGGATGCAATTTTACGAAGAAGTGATCTTGATGAGCTGCTCGTATTGTTTTGATCTTTGATTATCTTGATACCTTTCTCTGGGAGTGATGTTTTTTAGTAGCGAAGGGTTAAGGTCTTTCAATGTTGATTTCGTGTTACGATTGTATCTAGGATTTATGATAATTGAGCTTGACAACATATAGTTTTGTATATGTGTGTTTTTTGTTAAAGTGAAAATAGTGTATGTTTTTGGTGTATGTAAGTTCTCGAAGGCGGTGGAAAGGGGAAGGGAGGGGAAAAATGCGCAACTAATTATCATTATCCTTGAGATAAGGTAATTACGAGGAGCGGAGCATGAATAGTGAAAACCCGACCACACATGAACCAATAAGAATTGGCGGTGCTTTACTAAACAACATTTTGCAGTTCTTGTTTATCATTAATTGATAATCCACCAATGAGGGCGAATTAAATAAAAGCGGACTCCGTAATAAATCACTTTTGCCCCGTTTTATTTTGGGGTTTAGTATATATTATTATTATATAATGTATTTTGTATAAATGTATTTAGAAAGTATAGTATAAAGTATTTTGTATTTATAAAGAGTATTTTTTAATTTAAATGTATTTTTGTACTTTTTACCTAATTAGTTGCCCAAAAGTACATATGTGTGGGACCAAGTTGCCCAAGATATATGTATTTTTTTATAATAAAAAAATACTTTAATTTTTTACTAAAAGACAAAAATATATCAGTTGCCCAAGAATGTAGGTCTCAGTTGCTCAAGAACTAACCTAGTACACTAGTACTATGTAAGTACAAGGTGGGCCCAAAGATAGGGACACTTGTCAACTTTGTGGGAGAGTTGCCTATAGGAGAGTTGCCCATGGGGCATTAAGAGAAGTGGAAAATTTTTGAAGGATTTAGAGTAAAATTGTTGGGCAACTGGGGTAGATAGAGAATTAGTCCTTAATAGTATGTGCTTGTGCAATGTGATTATCTAATAGTCAAACTACTCAACTTGTATTGAAAATACAAATCAAAGTCATACCCACTTCTTTAAGGGCCCGTTTGGTTTGTTGCTAGGAATGACAATAGGTATCGGATTTGGTATGGGGTAGAATGATAATGGATATGAAAAAATGTATCATTACGATTGTTTATGTTTGGATGACAAATATGGGTATGAAAAAGTGTATAGATATTTGAGTTTTGTAGTGGAAAAGAGGGGCCCCACGGGAATGAATTTCATAGACACCAAATTGGTGTGTAATGAATCTATGGCTATGATATACCTATTTCATTCTCGGCGCCACTAAACAAACACCTTAAATCGGAATGATATCCATAGATCCATTCCGATTGGAGGATTCCAAACGCACCCTAAATTGGTTTAAATAAATTGATTGCTAGATTGTATAGAGTTTAAACTTTATAGGTGGTGCATCATTATATTCTTTTCAATATCGTATAAAAAAGAAGAATGTTTTCAATAAATGTTAGCCACATGTGGTTTTAATTAAGGATTTCTTTTGTAATTATTTCCCAAACTTTATAACACTTGGAGCACTCGGTATCATAACTTGGCGTAGGGCGTTATGAACACATGGCCCGTGTTACCACCTAAGTTATGACACCGTCGAGCCAACTTAAGGTTGCGCGTTAACCCCAACATTACTCAGGAGACGTGCGTTGGGGATGAATAAAAAAAATTACACTTTCGGCCCAAAAAGGGCTAGTCTTTCAAGCGGGCAAAAAAAATTTTTTTTTTACACTTTTAGTCCCTGTAACGGATAGAATATTTACAAAAAAAAAAAATAAAAAAATCAAAACCTGTTTTTTCATCACTATAAATACACAACTTTATTTTCACACTTACACATATCAAAATCATATACATAAACTTCAATTTTCTCTAAAAAAAATGTCGGGATTTAACAATAACGAGAGTTTCTTGAACCTCATGGGGTTTAATAACCCGAACGCGGGGTCTTCATCGTCAAACCTTAACGCGGGTTCTTCTTCCACACAAATCCCTATGCATGACCCACTCGGCTTGTCGGCCGAGGATCTTTACCTACAACAACAAGCATTTCTATTTTGGCAACACAACCAAAACAACCTAAAAACATCAATTTCCAAAATCTATAATTCGATCACCATTCACAACCACCATCCCAATCATCACATACACAAATCGAAACAACTGATGTATCCGAAGAACCTTTGTCTCCCATCAAGCCCACAAGTCATAGTAAACGAAAGGTAAAAAAACCGAACAACCTGAACCAATTTCCGAACAAATCCCGACGTGACCGATACGACATTACGTTGGCAAGGAAGTAAGGAAAAATGACTTGCAGAATGTTACGTTGCCGTTACCGAGGACCCTAAAGTCGGTCTTTCACAACCGGGTGAAGCGTTTTGGAAACGGGTTACGGACGAGTTCAATAAACTCAATTTTCAACTACCCAACAAAGATATGCTAACAAGAAAATGGAAAACGTTGAACCGTGATTGCTAAAAGTTCAACTCGATCTATAAACGTTCAAAAGATTTTTAAAAAATGGGGAAAGTAAGTTGGATATCATGAAACGGGCTAGGGAAACGCACAGTGAAGAGCATAGAGGAGCGCCGTTTCCTCACGAGGAGGCGTGGGAAGTTTTCCGTAAGCTTAAAAAAAGGACCCGGCGGAACCGTTTGATATAACCGGCGATATCCCAAGCCAAACAAACGAGGTGTTATTTGGTCATAATGCCCAACCACGTCCGATGGGCAAAAAACCTGCTTCGAAGAAATCTAAATCCGAGACCACCACGGGTACCGGGGGAACGAGCTCGGGGATGTTATAACATCCGAGTATCGTATCAAACGGGTAGCAGCCCTAGAGGCGTATAGGTCATCTAAAGAAAAAGGTCAAACGATCATGAGGTTGGAAGAGATGAAATTTCTCGGTATTGAAACTTTCACAATGACTGACATAAACGTTGCATATTGGATCGAGATGGAAAAAGCGAGAATCATCAAAAAATATAATTTGCAACCACAAGAGTATATTTATTTGTATTTCGTAATTTCCTTATGTTGTATTTTCGTTTATGTATTGTTTTTTTTATTTCGTTTTTTTAACTTTTTATTTTTTTAAATCGTATTGTAACTTTTAAGTTTGAATGTTATGTTTTAGTTAAAGTTTGAATATTATGTTATTAAATGAAGTATTAGTTTTAGTTTAGGGGTTGGATTTGTAGATTTTATTTTTTTTAAAGAAAAATGGGGCCCTAAAGATTGAGTTATGATAAGGGGTGTTTTTTTTAGTTAAGGTTGAAATGTTAAAGCTGATGTGGCACTGACGTGATGTTGAGTTATAGTATAACTTAAGTTATCATTCCTAGTGCTCTTATGTCTAATCAATTAAGAAAATAATACAAGATCAAAATAAATAAACTAAAAGTTATTTTAAAAATAAAACATGTTCAGACCTTGTGCGTGCACGAGTATTATAACTAGTTTAATACTATAAGAATATAAATATATGTATATGTATATACATGTTTCTGGTATAACGGGGCGAGGATGTTGTCCCCTGCTTCCACCCTCAAACCCGACAAAAATCCTAGTTTGCTCCAAACCTGCCCGTAACCCGATAAGCATGCCATGCCCTTCCCCAAAACATTTGGAGGCTCAGGATTAGGTATTTTTGCCATCTCTACTCATTGGCCCAACTAAGGCCCCAAACTTGTCCCGTAACTCGATAAGCATGCCCCACCCTACCCCAAAACGTATGGGTTTTGGGTTTAGGTATTTTGCCATCCCAACTCGTTGTAGCCGACACATTACTTATAGAGTAAATTGTAAAATTGTCCAATATCTTCTGTTAAAATTGCAGACGCAGTCAATACATTTTTGAAAGCGTAGCCTATGAAAGAAACTTTTATTGTGAATATCGTCCATGTCTCAAAATAAAATGACTAGAATGCCAATGAGAAATATAAGAATACATTGGCCTTTTAGTCGTTTTATTTTGTGGTTGGGACAATATTACCCAAAGATCTCTTATATGAGGAGTGTGTCTACACTTTTGAAAATATAAAGACTGCACATACAATTTGAAGAAAACCCTTTTTGTAGTTTACTCTTATTTATACCCTTGTAAAATATCCCATCTGTCCCAAAATATTTTTCACGAATAAAAATACACAGTTTAAGAAAAGTAACATTATTACAATTTTTTTTTTACTGTTTTGCAGAATGACAGTTTTACCTTTTAACTGATTAATTTAAAACTTTTTTATTGTTTGTAATAATAAGTTCAAGTGAGGGTAATATGATAAATTCGAACTAAATTCTCTATCTATTTTTGAAAATGGATAATTAGTATAATACAACCAGAAATGAAAATATGAACAATAAATACGAAATATAAAGATTTTAAATTGAAAATACAAATAAATCTTGACCATAAAATGACCAAAGACTTATGATAAAAAGTCTACTCATATGTTATCTTGAGACATGAATATCCAAATCCACCACTTATATATGCCACCATATCCTATTGTCGCTTTTGTTAGCGTTATTAAAAGCCAACTTCATATTTTGTACATTAGCATTTATAGTCAACTTCACATTTATATGCCTCCATACAAGTTTGAAATTGCAGTCCGCGAGAGAAATTTTAATTAGGATGAATGTCGTCTATGCCTCAAAATAAAGTAAAATGATTAGAATGTCCATTGGAATAAGAAGAACACATTGACATTTTAGTCATTTTATATTGTGACGTACATGGGTGTCAAAATCGGCCGGCCGAGCACGACCGGACCGAACCGACTAAGCATATTCGGGTCGGGTTACTCGAGTTAGAAATTGAATCGGGTTAGTCGGGTCAACCCGAGTAACCCGAATACTAAATAAATTCGGAGTATCGGGTTGGGGTTTTTTGGCTAAGTCGGGTTTGGGTCAACCCGTTTGACAGAATAAAGATTTTTTATTTTTTATATATTTATTTTAAAATTTTCTATATAAATTAGAACAAATAGGCGATTTTGTCATTATTTACTTATATTGGGTTGGCCCAAACCCGAATTGACCCGACAATGAGTTGACCCGACACGAATTGACCGACCGTACTTAGAGTTGAATAGGGTTGGGTTCGATGAAATATTTTAGTCTTGACCGACTGGCCGGCCGAATTGGCCCGAACAGAATAACCCGGCCCGTGGCACCCAGTGGCGTGAGCGATGTTCTCCCAAGGTTTCTCATATGGACCGTGCTACACTTTCGAAAATATATAGATTGCACATACAATTTGAACAAAATGGTTTTTGTAGTTTACTTTTTATTTATACCGTTTTAAAATGTAAGATTTAAATGAAAATCTTGGCCATTCGTTCACCAAATTAAACTTATCGGCTCATAAATAGCTGGCTCAATTATTATTAAGAGACGAAAATATCCTAATCTACCACATTTATATGCCAGCAAACCCTGGTCCCAATCAAGCTTCATGATGTAAGCAATCCTAACGTGGCTTTTGTCAGCATGAAGTTACTTCATCTTTTAGTTTAAATATGTAAGAAGATGGAAGGAGGATTCACACAAAGAAAGTAAAAAAGATACAACTTTTTAATCAAGATCAAGATGATGAATGCAGCTTCAACTTCGAATCCAAGTTTCATAGTGAATGTTGGTGAAACATACCCATACCCTTCATATGTTGTTGCCCCAAATTTCGTTACCATGAAGCTGAGCGGTAAGGATACATATAATGTGTGGGAAACACAAATTCTATGTCTCTTAGAGAGTCATCAAATGTATGGTTTCATCGACGGTCAGTTCCCAAGTCCTGCGGGGAATGGGAAGGAGAAAGTGGGAGATTTGAAGGCATGGATTATATCAGATGCCCTTGTAAAAGGTTGGATTCTTGGTTCACTTTCTGACGGGGTGGCCAAGAAGGTTGTCAATAGTCTCAAACCCAAACACAAGAACACATATTTCACTGCAAAAGATGTATGGGATGAACTGCAACGCATTTATGGTCCTTCAGTTCATGAACAAGTAGCAGGTACAATATTTCCTTTGCTAATCAAAGTTTTATTTATTTGGTTTGTGATTTAGAGAAATAGTTAAAATTATGTAGCTTTCAGAGCAGTGACGGATCCAAGATTTTTAAACATGTGTGGCACAAAATTTTTTTTTCTCACCCCAAGTTTTACGTATAGGGTAGGTCTCGCTTGCGAATCTAAAAGATATGATCCGTTGTAGCACAATATACCACTAGTTTGTGCGCGACATGGCTCAATTTATGAAAATCGCTCATATATATAGATCAATGTACATAGATTAGCTTATTTTTATTAGTTTTTTAAGTCTTGTTAACTTGGATGAATATGTTTGTATGTTTGGGTTTTGGTTATCCAAGATTATAAGTTTATCTATCCAGTTTAGAATATTTGTTATCAATTTTGTTTTAAAGTTACAAATGACCATGTATGAGTAAAATTTTACATCTATGCACTCAACAAGTGTATTATAACCATGTAAAACAATACAAAGAATATTTTAACCCTCATAAAATAAAAAAACATTAATCTATAACCTTTAATCACTTATATTATTTGCAAGAGAAAACTTAAAGTATCAAAAATATGATGTATGTCGATTGATACCAGCGCTGTACTAAAGAATTGTATGTTAAATGTTGATTAAAAATAATTAAAATGCAACACTTAAAAGATAAAGGGAGTAAATAATATAAAAACAGAACTTCCTAAAAGATAAAAGGAAAAGGCCAAGTGAGTAAGAAAATGAGGAAAGTCATAAAAACTCATCTCCTTCCTCTTATTCAACCTGCACTCCTATTCAATCTTAACAACATGCATTCCTACTGTAACTTAATAGTTTACCATGTATATATCTACATAGAACTTCATAAAATATCTCTATATAATATCACATGAGCAATCCATATGTGGCACGTGCCACATGTGGCCAAACTTTGGCTCCGCACCTGTCTCATAGTATCTCCAATAATCTTCAATAGTTTTTTTTTAATCATTCGAGCACAACTTTTTTCATGAAACTTTGAAGCAATTACTTGATGAATACACTTCTCAGTTCTCACATAACTCATTTGGAGTATTTTATAATTGACATGTACACATAAATCTTTCGGAAAGATTTTCTTGCATTTGAGGTATTTCTTGGGCAAAAGTTTTTTGTTTTTTATTATTATTTTTTTTTTTTGGTAAGGAAAGTGTTTGAGATAAGATGTTAGTGTTGGGTTAGTTTGCTCTCATAAAACTTATAATGACATGCCAATTGATTAGTTATGTTTGGAACTAAAAAGTCAAAGACGTATGCAATGATCGATCTACTGAAACATCGTTAGTTTATTTTCCTTATGCAAAAGTCTGCTACAACAACCAACTTTCTTTTAGTTTCATTCTGACCGTTTTCAGAGACGTGCTTTTTATTTTTACACTAGCATTATAATTGTCACTTTACCGTTTGGCCGTATATCTCGTATTTGCATTTTTACACCCCTTGCCCTGAAGTAACTTCTTGATATTAGTTTAATATATCAATTTTAATAAGGTGGGCTTTTTGTTAAATCTGAAGCTATATATATGTATGTCTTTGCTTCAGTTTGTTGTTTGACATCCCTGGTGATTTACATTAAAACGCATATCTTCTCTTTTCTAGTTATGCTTAACCTTGATAACCAAATTGAAAATTTTGATCATGTAGAAACAAAATTAAGGACGAGACAAGCAGAATCAGTTATTGAAATGAATACAATATCTGAAGATGCAAAATCTGAAAGGTTTTAATGGATATTTAAATAATAGTATGTCCGGATTCGAACTCGAGACTTCGGGATTGCACACATTACGTATGAGAATTGATGTACATAATTAATATATAAATAAAACGTTATTGTTATTAATTATTAATCACTAAATAAAACATAACGATGGTTAAATAATTAACGAGGTTTGGTTAGCATCGTTAAATATTAACTACAAGGACTAGAGATGAAATTAGATATCGGAAAGTTCTAGAATCCCTTTGGGATGCTTGGCGATCGGTGGGAGGGTTTCAAACCCAATCCACTCTAACTTGGACTCAAGATATGTTAACTATAAATACAAATCAATGTATTCATTATTAACTAACCTTGGATTGCCAATAACCTAAATTCTCTCTTTCTCTCTCCTCTCTGTGTGGCGGTCGAACATCCCTAACCCCTAGGGTGTTTCGATTTTGTCTAGCTCAAAGACACAAGTGTTTGGTTTATTTGTGATTCAGGAACTAGCTTCTCCACATCAAATCGCTATTAATGCGTGTGTCTGAAGCAATACAAGCACACTTGAGCTTGTAATCCTTGGTGGTCGATTTTTTGGGTTGGACGATTTGCATAAACCCTAATTTAGGGTTTTGGGTTTTGTTACTTGATCACATAATCGTTTGATTGCTTGAATTCTAAAAGTGCACGCACTTTCTTGTTTGGTTAATTAATTACATATATTATTCCTATAGTCTTCATTCTTGCTTTGATGATGTATTTGTTTTATGTATAATTGTTATGAGTATAAAATTCCAACAGTGGCATCACGAGCCGTTAATATGATGTAATTAATTACCGAAACACATAAAAATTGGATCTTTATGATTATATGCATGTTTTTTTATGGTTTCTAGGGTTTTGAATTCGAAACCCTAATTTTTATATATATGGGTCGATTACCCTAATATTTATTTAATTAGGTTTTAATTTTGTAAAACTTGTAGAAACCCTAGGATTGCATGCTAATTTTATGTGGTTAATTAATGAATAATTGTTATGTGCCATGTAATATCGTATCTTGGGTGATAATTGTTATCACGGAATCCATGGTGGAACATGCATGTTTTGCCATGGAGTATTGTTTATTGTATATTGATTAATTGTTAAGTGATACACACATGTTTTATTTATTTAATAATTATAAAATTGGGAAGACCTCAATTATAACTAATAAAATTAGTTATGTGCTAATTGGTATACTATTAACTTTGCTTACATAATCGACTTGTCGATGTATGTAGCTCATCTTTTCGCGAGATGAAAGCATTAGTTAATGTATGCATTTATTTACGCCTAAATTGTTATTAGAGTTTATTGAAATAATTATGCATGTGGCTAATTGTTTTACATATGTTAAATTGTTTAGTTATATGTTTATATTATTTGAGTGTGTTTAATTTTTATTAAAATGCTTTTTGTTTATATATTGTTTTGACATGTTAGTAAGCAAAAGGGTTTTTATGAATAGAAAATTAAATGGACTAAATAATGGCGAAATGATTTATCTAAGAATTATTCTTGAACTTTTAATCGATGATCTGTGTACTAAAATGGTTAGAAACAGCTCACCCACTAGAACAAACTATAAAGGGGTATTTAAGAAGTGAGCATAGTCTCACCGAATGGATGTCTAAGGTTATGCTTGGTGACTTACACAGTCCTCGCCTTCAATGGTTCGATTGGAGCTACCTAGTATAACCATTCTATGTACGAAGCATCTTAGTGCAAAGTTGTAAGTTTCTCAACGCATCGATTAAAACTTTGTAGAATTAAATCTTAGCAATTTAAAATCTTTATGTAAGTTTTTCGAAAATATTATGTTATAAAGTTGTATGCATGCTTCTTTATACATAAGTTTTGATTACACATCAAAAATTGTACCCTTTAAATTTAAGTTTATGCCATCTAATGATATGAAACACTTGAAGTTGTAATTTAGTTATGTGAGACCTTGATCTAGATTACAATAACAAGGTGAATTATTTTGTTGTGTGAGACCTCGACTTTATGATTTGCGGTTTTAAATTAGACAACTTAATTAAGTTAGTTAGTGAGACCTATAACTTAAGGCATAAGATGGGATGAAACATGCTTCGTTTTGCATTAATTGTTTTGGCAAAATTGTAAATCCCATAATTTTGGAATTGAAAACTTGTTTGTCAATTATCGTTTTCAACGATTACCTATTCTATACTTTCACCACTAGCGATCAACCGATGTGGTGGAACTATGATAATGAGGATCCAAAATTCAAGGAAAATTCTATGGTTAATATGAATATTGACCAAAGGGTAATTTTATTTTCTTGAATGTTTACTTATCGAAAGTACTAACTTTTGAACTTTTATTTACGTAGAAATGGCTCAAGTGAATCTCTCGCACTAGCCTCGTCGTTCAAATCTATGTTTGATCGAGAGAATTATTGGTAGCAATTTCAATGATTGGTATCGGCAACTCGAATTGTCTTGAGGGTTGCCAAAGACTCAGTTATTGACTACGCCTTGTCCTCCCGAACTGCGGTGATGCTCTTCTTTGAGCACGGGCTGCATGGCAATCTGAGTATGACAAGTATAATGAGGTCGCTTTGCATTATGCTCGGAGTATGAACTCAAGCTTGCAAAAGCAATTTGAGAATTACTTCCTAATCTCATCTTGGAAGAATTGCAAAGGTTGTTTGAAAAGCACATAGCTGTAGAGTCAGTATGACTTGATTGATGCTCTTCATAGTTGCAAGCAAGGAGATGGGAAACACATGGCGCCAACGTCTGGAAATGATGAGTTACATGGACCGGTTAGGCGTTTGAACTATGTCTACCCTAATGACATACAAATTGGCACGATCAATGGATCCTTAACAAGGAATTTGATGGTTTCGTGCGCAATTATAATATGCATTGCAGGGGAAGGCAATCGATGAGGTACATGCAATGCTCATTGATTACGAAAAGGTTTGCCCGAAGGCCTCTACACTGCGGTTTTGACCATCCGGAAGGGTAGAATTTCTAAGCCTAATAAGCCGCTAGCGAACAAGAAAGGGAAAGGTAAGGGTAAAGGCGATAAGGAAAACAAGTTATGACTTATCGACAAGAACCCAAAGTACCCTCAGCGTGAGAATCCGAAGAAGGATCGGGCTTGTCATCAACACACCGAGGTTGGACCTTTGGAAGAGGAATTGTCCATTGTACCTTGATGAGTTGCGCAATAAGAGGTATAAAAATCATGCATTGTGGCGATGCTTGAATACTCTTTTGATGATAGAATTATTTGCTTTTCCTCATAAAATATATTCTGGGTATATGATCTTTGGATGTGGTATTCACATTTGTAATACACTCTGAGGGACTTAGAGGAGCAAGGAAGCTTGCCTATGGACACAATACACGCACGTGGGTAATGGAGCACATGCGATCGTTGAAGCTATAGGCACGTTTGATTTAGTTTACCTTCGGGTTTAATCTTGTCATTAAACGATTGTCATTCGCACCTTCCATTGTTAGGGGTGTCGTTTACATTTCCTTGTTAAAAGATATTGGTTTCGTTCATACATTTCTCGATTATGGAATTTACATTACTTTAAATGATGTTTTTACTTTAATGTTATTCCATGAAATGGTGTGTTTGAAATTGATTTGCATGATAATGTGAATGATAAAATAATTACATCTTTAGCATCAATAATAAAAGAATCAAAAGTGATTTGGATTCTTCATTTCTTTAGCATTGTAGACTTGCTCATATAGGCAAAGAAACGCGTACAACAATTTGCAACACGATGGGCTTTTGCAAGACATCAATGATGAATCATTTGATAAATGCGAATCTTGCATATCGGGAAGATGACCAAGAAACCTTTTACAAATAGTTTAGAAAGGGCTTCGATCTTCTTGGTGTGATACATCTTGGCGTATGTGGACCACTAAGACATGTGTCAAGAAAGGGTGCTAGCTTTCTTAACCTTTTGATGATTTCGGTCGTTATGGTTATGTTTATTTACTTAAACATAAACATGAAGTCTTTGAAACATTTAAGGTTTTTAAGAGTGAAGTAGAGCGCAACTAGGAAAGAAGATTAAAGCTCTTCGATCGATAGAGGTGGTGAATATTTAAGCCAAGAGTTTAAAGATTATCTAGTCGAGTGTGGTATTGTCCGAAGAACTCACATCTCCTTATACTCCACAACAAAATGGTGTATCGAGAGAAGGAATCGTACATTGCTAGACATGGTGCGATCGATGTTTAATCTTACTACTCTTCCCTTATCCTTTTGGGATTATGCTTTGGAAGCTAGCATTACGCATATTGAATATGGTTCCAACTAAGAAGGTTGATAAGACTCCTTATGAAGTGTGGTATGGAAACCTCCCAACTTGTCTTACTTAAAGGTGCGGGGTTGTGAGGCGTTTGTTAAGCGTGACTCTGATAAGTGCAACAAAGATCATTAAGTGTGTCTTCGTGGGATACCCAAAGGAAGCGATGGGTTACTACTTACTTTCCACGAAAACAAAGTAATTGTTGCTAGGTATGGAGACTTTCTTGAAAAGGATCTCATATCTCATGAATTCGATGGAGAGTATATGATCCGGAAGATGATCAGAAGATACAACACCTTACGAGAACACTAGCCAACCTCAGTAGAACACGAAAGTGCAGGCGTTCCACGAGATTGAAGTGGTTCCCATTCGTAGATCCGCATGAGGACTACGGCGTGCACTGAGCGTCTATGTCTCAATGTAGAAGGCGAGGAAAATATGTTGGGGATCTTGGTGAACACGCTAACTATAAAGCTGCCATGATGAGTCACGAAAGGAAAAATGGCGAGTTGCAATGAATGGGAAATGCAATCCATGAAAGATAACGAAGTGCGGATAGAGGTTGACTTGCCTCCAAATGCTAAGGTAGTTGGAAGTAAGTGGCTCTTTAAGATAAAGACCGACATGGATGGCAATGCACACCTATAAAGCTCGTCTTGTAGCTCAAGGTTTTACTCAAACCTATGGGGTAGACTATGAGGAGACATTTTCTCCTGTAGCGGACATTAGAGCTATTAGGATTCTTATAGCCATAGTCAGCGTACTATGACTATGAGATATGGCAAATGGATGTCAAAGCGCCTTCTAAGCGGTCGCTGGATGAGGACATCTATATGGCGCACTGAAGGGTTTGAATCCAAAGTTTCGAAGCGTGTATGCAAACTTCAAAGATCCATTTATGGGTTGAAGCAAGCATCAAGGCAATGGAACAAGAAGTTTGATGAAGAAATCAAGAAATTTGGTTTCACTCAAAATCTTGATGAGCCATGTGTGTATCCACAAAGCTAGTGGGAGTAATGTTATTTTCCTTGTCTTATATGTCGATGACATATTGATCATGGAAAAGACATTCCAAGTATGCAAGATGTAAAGTCTTATCTTGGAGAGTGCTTTTCTATGAAGGACTTAGGGAAGCGACATTTATTCTCGGAATCAAGATCTATAGAGATAGATCAAGGCGGTTAATTGGACTAAGCCAAAGTGCTTACATTGATAAAATCTTGAAGAGATTTAGTATGCAAAATTCAAGAAGGGATATTTGCCGATGCAAGTTGAACATGGCTTAAGTAATAAACTATGCGCGTCAACACTGCGAGGTGGAATACATGAGGAAAGTTCCTTATGCTTGGTGTAGGATCTATCATGTATCTTTGTAGATGTACAAGGCGATGTGGCGTTTGCAAAAACATTACCGGTCGATATCAACGAGAACCCGGTGTGAAGCAGCAGCAGTATTAAGAACATTCTTAAGTATCTAAGGGCTACTAAAGAAATGTTTCTAGTGTATGGAGGAAATCGGATGCGAAACTTGATGTTACTGAGTTTTTGCGATCGTCATTCCAAACTCGATAAAGATGATCTGAAGTCTCAGACGGGTTATGTCTTTGTCATTAATGGAGGAGCGATTATTGGAAGAGCAAAAAGCAAACAACAGTTGCGATGTCTATTACGAGTTGAGTACATAGGCGCTTGAGGAATGCGATGGAAGTCGTTTGGATTAGGAAATTCATTTCGGACTCGGAGTAATGCCCTCAATCGAATTACCTCTAAATGTGTATTGTGACAACTCTGCTGCAATAACATTTGCCAATGAGCTTTGGAGTCATGAAGAGGCGCGAGACATTTTCCTCGTCGATATCACTATGTTAGAGAACAAGTTGACATAGGTGAAATCAATCTACTCAAAGTTCATACAGATGAAAATCTAGGCGATCCCTTTACGAAGCCTTTGCCAAAAGATAAACTTCTTGACCATCTTGATGGGATAGGACTTCGTTTAGCTAGTAATTTCATGCGGATCCGTGATTAGTATTTGGATAAAGGATGTTATGAACAAATATTACTTTAATGAAATAAAATAGTTGTTTATGTTTATTTTCATTTTCTTAATATTATATCCTATATTTGCATGTTTAATCCGTGAGTAACTTATGTTATTCTAAATAGTCCGTTGTCAATCAATGATGTGGGAATGTCATTGAATTAAGACAAATCGAGTTTTGGTAGAATATACTTTAAAGTATATTGATCGTGGGACATACCAGATTCACATGATATTCAATGAATTGAATATAGGACTCATCCAACTTTACATGATGATACTTTTGGATTTTATCATTAAGTATATCATGAAGTGTTTATCCTCGACTTGAGATACCGGATAAGCATTATGAATGTAGTGCATTTGTGTAAGATAGTCTAACGCTATCCGTGGCGGTAGTTATAAGGGCTATTTTCTAAGTGTTGCAAAATTCATGAGTTATGTTTGTAGTCAAGAGAATTTGTTCCTTTGAATTTGTTTCAAGCATAATACTATATTTGGGCCCTCGTAGGGTTGACAAGATGTTTGTATGGCCATACCCAGATCTATACGGAATACGTTCGAGATGATTTGGTAATCTTGTTTCAATCATATACAACGAAAGCAGAATATTAACTTATGAAATGGCGTGATCCATATTCATAGTTAATGTAGTATTAGTAACAAAGGATAAGTAAAATGATGAATCATTAAATGGTTTTCGAGGAGACCATGCTCGATTCGATCCGGGGGCGTTGGCGTGTGAAAGCTAGACTCGACAATGTCATTACTATATTTAGTAATATCCAGTGGGGCCGAAGGTTTAATGGATATTTAAATAATAGTATGTCCGGATTCGAACTCGAGACTTCGGGATTGCACACATTACGTATGAGAATTGATGTACATAATTAATATATAAATAAAACGTTATTGTTATTAATTATTAATCACTAAATAAAACATAACGATGGTTAAATAATTAACGAGGTTTGGTTAACGGTCGTTAAATATTAACTACAAGGACTAGAGATGAAATTAGATATCGGGAAAGTTCTAGAATCCCTTTGGGATGCTTGGCCGATCGGTGGGAGGGTTTCCAAACCCAATCCCACTCTAACTTGGACTCCAAGATATGTTAACTATAAATACAAATCAATGTATTCATTATTAACTAACCTTGGATTGCCAATAACCTAAATTCTCTCTTTCTCTCTCTCTCTTTGTGTGGCGGTCGAACATCCCTAACCCCTAGGGTGTTTCGATTTTGTCTAGCTCAAAGACACAAGTGTTTGGTTTATTTGTGATTCAAGGAACTAGCTTCTCCACATCAAATCGCTATTAGTACGTGTGTCTAAGAGCAATACAAGCACACTGAGCTTGTAATCCTTGGTGGTCGATTTTTTGGGTTGGACGATTTGCATAAACCCTAATTTAGGGTTTTGGGTTTTGTTACTTGATCACATAATCGTTTGATTGCTTGAATTCTTAAAAGGTCACGCACTTTCTTGTTTGGTTAATTAATTACATATATTATTCCTATAGTCTTCATTGCTTGCTTTGATGATGTATATGTTTTATGTATAATTGTTATGAGTATAAAATTCCAACAAAATCAAAAGACGAGCCAACAGAAGAAAAGACCAGGAGCGAAACTACTATGAGATGGCTTTATAATGGTATTATACGAGGACAAATAAACTTTGTAATAGAACAATTAAAAAAAGATAGTCTCAACCCCTGGGACAAACTCACGAATAATGGAAACACAATACTCCATGTAGCAGTGGGTTCTTCTACCAAGAATCATGAATTATTAGAGAAATTGTTGGAAATGACACCGAATGAGATCACACTATTAGATCTCACAAATTCTGATGGAAGCACTCTTCTTCATGTCGCTGCTATTGGTGGCAACATTGAAGTTGTTGACATGTTGGTGGATAGAAACCCAGAATTGTTATTAGCCACCGACAACGAGGGTCATATTCCACTTGCCTTATCGGTTTCCAATATGCATGTCAAGACATCTCACTGTTTGTTTCAGCACATGAAAGTATATAGATATCTGCTTGAAGAAAAAAAAAGAGAGTACGATGTTCTTTTAGGGGGCGAGGTTATCATGACATGCAAGACGTTTGAACAACAACAAATAAAGTACGGTGATCTTAATACGGGCAAAAGTGGCGAGGATATCAAGACATCTAAGTATCTGCTTGAACAACAAGAAAAAAAATACGATGCTCTTTTTACGGGCAAAAGTGGCGAGGATCTTGTCGTTCTTGCTATCTCTTGTCAAGATTTTAGTAAGTATTGTTTATTTATAATAATATATGAGCTTGTCATTTTATATGCCATTAATTTTCTGAAATATGTAGGTTTAGCAAGGATGATAATCGATGGTTACCCCGATGCTATACTTTCTGATAGGGATGCTGTGTTGATGGCTTTAGCTCAAAACTTTCCACGTGAACCCAATTTTTGGGAAAAAAGTAATGAATATGTTTCTTTAAATATTTCAATTAATCAAAGTTCATGTACGCCAATTTTTAGTTTACGTTTCAGGTTGGACAGAAGAGATGGAAAGGATTATTGCTCCCTACTCAGATTCTCTTTACAGACTTGGCAACTATATGGAATCGTCACGTGGTCGCCAACTTATAAAGAAATTAATTATTCTTTTTGCCATTCTTTTTGGTGGTACGTCATGATCGAGATGATAAACATTACGAGTAGTAAATAAGAAGAACATGAAAAAAGATTAAAGAGAAGAATTTGATAACTTTTCAACTTCATATTTAAGATTTCTTAAACAAAATAAGGTAATTTTCATTTCCCAAACTACTATTAAACTCATATTTTTCACACTTTTTTTATTACGAATTCTTTGTATCATTACAAACATAGAACCTTTTTAATAGTTTGAAGTTAAAAAATATTTGAAAAGAAAAAGTTAAATTGATCGAATTTCAAAATTTTTGTTTAATGTACTATCTTTAAATAAGCAATAATAATAAATAAATAAAATGCAACTAGTTTGCCACATTTTGTGGTTTTATGTAGTTTAATAAAATTTTGACTTTTATATAACTCACACTTTAAAATTTAGAACTTCGTATGTATTATTTTTTAACAACTTTACCCTCCGTTAGTGATAAACAAAATGGTAAAATTGTCACAATATACATAAAAAAGTCGAAATTGAAAGTGTGAGTTATATAAAGGCCAAATAATTAGTAGGCTACATAAAACCATAATTTGTGACAATTTAGTTGCATTTTTTATCATTCCTTTTAAATAATGCACAAAATTCTATGCAATTGTTTTGATGAACTTTTAGAAAGAAATTCAAGGATTTTTAATCCCAAACCTCAAATTATGGTGGATTCTTTTGAAAAATTTGAGTTAATTTTTCTTCCTTCTCACGATGAAAATAAAAATGTTTATTCTTGTGAGAAGGTAAAACTATTAACTTTTTTTCAATTTTTTCAAATTTTTCTAGTGTCTTATTTAGATACTTTTTTAAATAACTTCCCAAGACTTTTCGTGAAAGCTTTTTGACAACTAAATAATTCTTTTGATATATTATATAATAACATTTCTTTATGTGATTATCTTTTTTATATTTAGATTATCACATACATTTAATGATTATACTGAGTACAATAGAGACAATAACTACGGTACAAGCGGATTTTAACAATTTATAACTTAATTTAAAAAACTATTCTTTCGATTAATCACAATTTATCAATGAATAGTTGAATGGATTTTTAATTTTTAATCATCATGTTATATTATATGATTATTTTACCAGACATTCTTAATAAGTTATTTAAATTAGACACCCACAAAGAAGATAGTGTGAAAATGAACTTTTAAACCATTCGTACATGATTCTCAGGGAAAACAACATTCTTATTATAATTAAACCCTTCTTGTGAAGTTGAACGTAAATAGTTGATTTGAGACACTAATTAATGTTTTTGTAATTCACTGGTTGAACCGTAACGTCGTACCTCCACAATTCTAACAATCAACTCATCTTGCAGTCCTTTGCTGGGTTGTAGCTCTGTTCTACGGATCCCTTAAGGTGCTTGGTAAGACCAATCAAAAGTTACAATACTTATATGACCAAAAAATATAAGAGAAAGAACGTTACTTATTTTTTTAAGATTTTGATTTGTCTTTATGTCGCAGTAGGACCTTTCTTTAAAGATACGATTCAGATTCATAAAGATACAACAAATCTCTTATCTGATGTATGTAACAATATACTTACTAAAGATAACACCAGCACCCATCATCGGTATTATACTACTTCGACTTTTGAAGCCACTAGAAGAAATGCATCCACTTTTATTAGATGTATTATGAGGCACTTTCCAGATGCAATTTGGAGTACCAATGAAGATGGTCACAATTTTATTCAATATTCAGTGATCTGTCGTTCAGAGAAGATTTACAGCCTACTATATGAAATGAGCGAACACAAGAATATTTATAAAACAATCAAAGATTCATCTGGAAATACCCTTTTGCATTTGGCTGCAAGATTAGCACCTACTAGCAAATTGAATCTAATATCGGGGGCCGCTTTGCAAATTCAACGCGAACTACAATGGTTCAAGGTAATGTACTTTAACGAGTGACTCGATTTTTGAATTTTATTCAGCGTACATAAAATTCTTAAGACGTATTATTATGTATTTTCCAAGGTTAATGTATCTTGTATTATTTATTAGGAAGTTGAACGATTTGTATGTCCATTAAACCGGATACAAAAGAACTCGGATGATGAAACGCTGAAATGGTATTTACTAGAGCATAAAACTTGGTACTCGAGGGGAGAACCGGATAAAGAAAATCGCTGAATCATACACGATTACAACTGCACTCATTATCACCATTGTATTTCTGCTGACTATAACCGTGCCGGTGGAAATAATCGAGATTCGTGGATACCGGTTTTACTAACAAGATTGCGTTCACGGTATTTGCTATATCAAATGCGGTATCATTATTCACAGCTGTTACGTCGTTGTTAATGTTTTTATCAATCCTTACGGCACGTTTTGCGGAACAAGACTTTCTCTTTAAGTTACCTACGAAGCTGATTTTTGGCCTCACTATGTTGTTCCTCTCGACGACAACGAATGATCATAGCTTTGGAGCAACATTGTTCCTTGTGTTTGGACAAAGTAACTCGTCGATGCTTATTCCAATAGGTGCTTTGACATGCCTTCCAATTCGTCTTTGTGACCTTGCAATGTCCTCTTATTATTGAACCGATCACGGCTACATATGGTGGTGGTATTTTGGTAGAAAGTCTTGGCTACTTTCTTGAATCATTATTAAGCATGGGGGTCATTCCCAAGGACATTACTTATTGTCATTAACGTTAATTGTTGTTTTGCATCTTATATGTAACACCTTGTAAATACAAAATACAAAAATGCATATCAGTCCATGTATCATTATGGGCACCATACCTCCTCTGTCTTGAGCGCATGGATCAACGAGTGCCTGAGATACACCTTATCCGCTAGTGCCTTATAAATTTGATTATATGGCTAAGTTAACATATACGAGTAACAATATTCGTCAATGTTTGCATGAAATTTATAAAAACAGTACAGCATATATGTGTTTTCTGAAAAATGGGCATGTCATGATCATGAAGCCAAAATACTTACCACCTAGCTTGGTGGTTCCTATGACCCCTCATGAGGATTGGCATAGAACATACACTACTACACAAACAGGTTTTCCCACGGCAAAAATCGGTGGAAATTCGTGGGAAAGGTCTTTTCCACGGTTTCTGGGAATTGTTCCGTGTGTAAAACCCGATGGGTAAATATTTTCCCATGATTTTCCCAGGCGTTGACTATTTCCCACGAATATTATTGTGGATAATTCATGGGTTTACTTTCCCACAAATTTCTCACGAAATTCCCACAATTGCTAGTAGCCATTTTCCACATATCTCGTGGTTTTTTGCCACAAATTTCCAACGATTTTCACACTACTATTTCTCCCACGATTAGTCACGAAATTTCCCACAGTTCTAGTAGCCATTTTTCACACATATCCGTGGTTTTTTTCCACAAATTTCCAACAATTTTCACACTATAATTTCGACGGTTTTATGATGGTTCCATGAAAAAATAAATTTTCCCCAAACAAATCTGTGGGAATTTTGTGATTCACTACTAGAAAACAGGGCAACACCGACGGTCAAATCCGTCATTAATTCGTCGGTAACAGTCATTACCGACGTTTTACTCACGAAAAATTTCCGTTGGTAATATCGTCGTCGGTAATTTTGGTAACGGACTTTACCGACGGATTTCAAAAATCACCAACGGACTTTAGCGACTGCTGTTTTATGGCTAGTTACCCCCAATGTTTTCTCTAATAAAACATGTACAACAATACAGTACTAAAAGACACACACAACCATCCAAATAGAAGATAATATATTCAAGTCATATTTCAAAATCCGTAAATCTAAGCACAAGTATGATATTCGAATTACAAGTTAAAATAATACAGTAAATGTCTAAAAGAAATAATCTAAAATCCAACATAAAATGCAGGTTAATGATATCCGATCATATTACCAATTTCCTTACAGTAGCTAATATTTCAATGCTTCATGTTATCCTAATTGGGTGTTTTGCACAGCTTCACAACAGAAATTCCATGCTTCCTTAATTTCCTTAGAGCAGCTTCACTACATTCCTACTCGTGTACTGTTGATGCTCCAACTTTGTAACATATCTGGGAATAATATAAGTTGATTCCTTTATGTAATTGAGTAGCTTAAACCAACGTGAGTTGCAACAACAGCATAAAACAGCAAAACATAATAAGATAACCTAATCACAAAACATTCCTTAGAAGTTTAAAATCATTAGCAAACATCAGCAAAAAAACAAACATTCCCAATCTTTGTTTGTAAACATCATCTTTTGCAAATAGGTTAGTAAACACCATCAAGCTAAAAAGAGTTAGAAATCTAAAATAAGCAAACAAGAATAACATTAAATCATTAATAGTGCCAACACGGCATGTATTATGAAACCCTTTTAGTCGAAACATACAACTTGTCAAGCTACAAATCCTAACACATACATATGTCATATACCGATCAAAACACACTCCATACATCTCATTTATCTCAGCTAGTCAATAAAATAAAACCTATCAACAATGCTGTTGAAAAATATAGTAACATCTAACAACACAATTCAAAGCTATCTACATATATGTAAAAAGACTAACAAAATTAGAGTGATTCTCCTAGTATAACAAGTTAATAACACAAGTCATGCTGTATCAAAAAACACTTAAAGATAAAGTTCAAAATCCTTAAGTAACTATACCACATCAGACAATAACAAATCTTGTCAAACCACACAACCTTGTAAAACCAACAATTTATAAAAATTGAATACTAAAAAATTTACTACTGAGAGAGTACATACACATACACATAAATGCAACTTGAGATACTCATAGGCAATTAATTTGTGTAAGACCAAGCACATATTTCAAGAATATATATCCAAAATTGAGATTACGTAGTACATATATCCATTTTATGTAAACTATGCACTATCAAACTTTATTAAAACAAGATCTAAAATATTCTATTATGAGATATATGTTATTGGAAATTAAGCATTTAGCGATAATATATACATGCCGCTACCTTGTGGCGAGCATCAATTGTATCAAAAAGCATGTTCCAAACTCATATAGATTCGGGTTTACATGAACCCTATTTCCTAAAAATCACTCAAACACGAAATTGACACATAAACACCTCAAATTGATGATTAAATTAAATATATAACACGTTAAAGTACCTTATTTATGGATATATGACAATGAATCGAGTGCTGATTATGAATCGCCACGATCTGGTGGGTGACTGGTGAGGTAGTGATGGCGACTTTGGGAGGTGACTAGCAAGGATCAATAACAGAGACAGTCAACGAATTTGGTTTGGTTGAAGACCAAAGAGAATGTGAGAGGAGATGAAGATGATAAGTTTGTGGATCCGAGATGTGAGGTTGCTAATAGTTGGATGGATAATTTGATTTTGGGAAAACTTAAAGCGGGACAACTGAAATGTGAGGGAAATTTCATTTTCTTTGGAGGATTATCTATATAATTAGTAATTCATAAAATTAAATTTTACACTATAATAATTGCATTAAAATGTACACTAATGCCACATTAAATCTTAGTATTAAAATGGATGTTACAAACTTACAATAATATAAATTTATAGTTGTAGTTTTTTCATAAACATTCAAATTATACAAAGTTCAAATTACTATAAGTATAGATATCTATATTTGTGTTGATATACTTTACAGAAATTCAAATACGCATCTACTCTTTTCGAACTATCAAACGGGTAAACCGTCAAATACTAACTCTCATTGCATACCGTTTAACGATCAATGTATGAGAAAAACTGACATGTTAGGTACAGCCGCTGCTTTGCACGAGTACTATGCTAGTAGAATATAATTTATACGGAGTATATTTTATTAAACCACCTACTTTATCAACTCGTGAACGTACGGGGTTTAGGGGTGTAATATTATGACAATTCATAAGTAACTTATTTTAATACTAATATTACAGAGTATATAATTATAACACATACGTTAATTAGTAGCCAATTGGAATGGCAGCCGATTGTGGGTCGCTCCAAGGTTACCGGTTATTAATCTTTTTGCACCCAACAAGTAAGTTTATAACTAGGCCACACACAAAGGTGTTTTTTTACGTATGATACGTATTAAGGGCTTGGGATGTACGACCGTTCGGTTTCCCATGTTCAAAAGGACCCCAAAGTGTAATTGGAGTCACGAGTTGGGGTAATGCTCACGAGTCGACTCAGTTGGTTTGTGTCATTACCCGAGAAGATAATCGACTTGTATGTGGAGTTCCCAGGGCGGACATGGGATATACTGCTTGGGATTGGCTTGGACCATTTTGAGGAAATGGTCTAGTATTTATATGGAGTCCTTTAGGGTTGTGAGAACCCATAAAGGCAATCTGATGGTCCACGTGGTGTGTAAAGTAGAGTGCGTTGATTAGCTATATGCCTATATGTGACTTTCTTATTATTATCTTGAATGGAAGTGGTGAGTATATTATTATGGGTTGACGCTTGCTATAGGTGCCACGAGTTATTATATATGGCAAGAATGTAATAGTTATTTCTTTAAAATGGAATTTGTGCTCGATGGATAAGTTGATTGATGTCATTATCCCGATTACACGTCTTAAATTGTCAACACTCAAAATGAGAGTCATTGGTGAATACTAAAGATGTTATGAACGTGTGGAACTTTAATTCTGCTCGAGTTCCCACATCACAAGGAATAAACCGAGGTTGGGTGCGTGAAACCCTAAATGTTACACATAAATAGCAATCCGTAAATAGGTTTATATACAAACTTATAGTTACTTACAATGATAAAATACACGTAGGTCTTAAAAACAAGTGTAGTACATTACAATATATGAAACCGTAAATTTTGTCGGTGGTCCGTTGGTGATACTTACAACGGCTTGTTACATAAAAAGGTTATACCTAAACCTACACATACACTTGTGATACTTACATAAATAGTTAGCAAATAAACACACACATAATATGAAAATAAAACACATATAAAGACATACTAAGTAATGTTGTAATGTGTAAGTATACATAAACATAAAGACGGTAATTTTGTGGGAAGTGCGGGTATTACACAAATTTCCTGATTAATGAAATCGGTGGTAATCGTGGGAAATTACCGACGACTTTCCCACAAACATGATCGTTTTCTTTACTTTTTACTTTAGTTACACGCTCACGCACATAGACGCCCATATTCCTACATACAAAACATATATATACACAATGAAGGTCATAAATGCACATACGGAACATTTACGTGTAGGTATCCACAAATATACAAGGATTTGTTATACAAAAAGGTTATACCTTAACATATACATAAACTTGTGATACTCACATAAATAGTTACATTAATGAAAAACACATATAATAAGAAACTAAAAACACATATGAAGACATACTAAGTGTTGTGAGAATGTTTAAACATACACAAAACATAAAAACGATATTTTTGTGAGAAATCCGTGGGTATTTACACACATATTTCCCACAGATTTATCACATTGGTGGATAATCTGTGGGAAATTACTGACGACTTTTCTACAGACATAATTGTTTTCTTTTAAATTTTTGATATAGTTACACGTTCACACATATACACGTCCGTATACCTACATAAAAACATCTAAAGATACAATAAAAGTCATAAAAGGACATACAAAACATATACGTATAGATATTCATGACAAAAAAAAACATTTTGTGGCAAATACGTGGCTAGTTTCCCATGAATTTCCCACAGGCCAATTACATAGTTATTTTATCAGATAAGACCGTGTGAAATCCGTGAGTAATGTAGCTAAAATTTTCCACAGACTTTGGTTGTGGCTATTATGTGTGATATTTGCGACAAGTTTCCCACTGAATTTTAATCAACACAAATAGTGTGAATTTTGTAGCAAATCATGGGAAACTTGTGACGAATTTCCACAAAACTTGGTCAACAATTTAGTGTCTAAATAGTGGAAATCCGTGGAAAAATTGCTACATATTTTCCACGGAAATTTAGTCAACAATTTGTGTAATTTGTCAGATTCCGTGAGAAATTTCCCACAAAGTAGTTTCCGTGTGTAAAGTTTCGTGGGTAAAACCAGTTTGTGTAGTAGTGATACCATTTTGGAATCTATATTGCCTGTACTTAAATATTCACAATATTGACCCAATAGAAATAATAGTAAAATAAAGTCGAATTATTACAAATAATTGATGATTAAATGAGATGACTGTGACAAATTATGACCAAGTAGGAATAGAAGTTAGGTAAACTATGGAGATAATAATACAATGATACTTCGATTTTCCTAGTGAAGTAGCATTCTAAGTATTATGTCAAAGTTTTCATGTAATGGTAAGCAATGAAACAAGGGGTTAGTTTATTTCGCATGCATGTTTCTTGCATTTTTAATCTTGAACAGATTAACTGGTATGCACCATCATAACAAAGTTTGTTCACGTGAAGTGTATAATCGAAAGAGAGATGTCATTGTTATGATTATTAATTTGCTACCGAGTTCCAGGCCCGTTAAAGGTTTGATACTACCAAAAGCCCAATGAAGTCAGGCCGTTGATACACGCACAAAAATTTCTAACAGGTTCTTATTTAATTTTGACTAGCGAAATGCTACGAAAATCAAGACTATCGAGCAACATTCTTATTACCATCTTAACTTCCGCTCGTAAAATTAGGTGTTGTGTATATAGAAAATAAAGATTTGGAATTGTGATCTCTAGAACATCCGTAAGAACTCGCTTCTAGATCCTACCTCTCCATACTATGCTCCGACAAAATTGGATATTGGTGTTGTTGTCTTATAACTTATTACAATGATCATTTCTTTGTGATATTACTACTGCTAAAAAGTATGAATATGTTTCTTGGATATAAACATACAAAAGATGTAGCAACATAATTTAAAGAGCAAATTCATGAGATGTCTTGAAAGCATAACGAATATGAAGGAATTTGAGTCAATTGATCACCTGCCAAAAGAGTAAACATCAAGTTAGTGATGAGAACTCATACTAGATTCAGGAACTGAACCAAATAAAGAGTGTAGTAGCGAATGAGTAACCCATACATGTTTTAGGCAGTATAGGAGTTCAAACGTACTCTTTACAAACTTGGTATGAAGATAAAATTGAACTTACGACCATTTCAGTATTCTTTGCATCTACTGGAAATTGAACTTACGACATCTCACACTTTAGTGATGATAGTCACAAAGTTTTTGCCACCAAGTCACCTTTTAGTGATCAACTTATCGCGAGTTATGCATGGCGTTTGTTACGATCATATATTTTTATAATGCATATGTATGAATTCATCAACACGTTATGGGTTCACATGTATTTAGCTAGGCTCGTGTTTCATTTTTAAATGATCATGTTTTTATTTGCTCTTTGGTAGCACGTGAGAATCTAGATGCACTGCACTTGGTGTTATTTCATAACCCATAAAATATACACAATTAACCTTACTAAAACATTTTTAACTTATAATGAATATACTAAATAAGTAAATAACCTTTTATTATAAAACCCCAAGAAGTCATAAAAGTTGTGTACATTCTCATTAGTTCTAATTCTTCTTCCTAGACATAATGTATCATCTTTATAATACTATGGTTATGAAGCATATCTTTTAAAAGCATGTTAGGTGCAAGGAAAGAGGTGTGTGCTTTTGTTGTGACTTTTAATGTGTGATATGTTAAAGTGTGGGATAAAATTGGCAAAAAAGAAGCCTCTTTTTTATACTTAATGTGGTTGATCTTCCTTTCTTTCATGTGTATATACTAATACTAATTGATAAAATGAAAATGAATGCCATTTTTAACATATGATCCCATCTCACTAACAATAACAACTTAAAGACATTAAGTAAAATTACATAACATATCTACCACTAAAGATCAATATTACTATGCAAAACATAATGTTTTCTTTGAGAAACCATCTAAACAGAAAGAGAACACATGTATGATTATTAATATGATATTCAAGCTTTAAATATCTACCAATTAAAGTCTATGCACAACTTGATAAGTTTTACGAAAGTACATATGACTCTATGAGCGAGTCAAATGGGTAAAAATAAAATAGAAAAAGTCAAATGGGTCAAATGGGTTGAAGGTCATCCAAAGTGAAATTATAGGAGCGTAAAACCTCTGGTATCATTTTAATAATAAAAGCTTTATTATTTGCCACACCATTGTTTTTAACAAAGTTGGAAGGTTCGGTGAAAAAGTGCTCAGGCCGACTATCCCATACTAAAATGACACGTTTAGCCGTTTAGCATTTCCCTATTCTAAGTCAATCTTTCTTCTAATTTAGGCATTGGATACGAGCAGTTTTCAGACGATCATGACCATTATAGAATTCCACAGTCAAAAACCACAAATCGCCAATTCTGGCTTGTGGGTCGAATGTCCTACTGCAACATCTTTCACATTGAATTATGTGGCACCTGACTTGATCCATCTGATTCCCGTCATGTAAATGATGGATGAATGGATATCTTTGAATGATATTATATTCTGAAACATAGATATAAAGGCTAAGTTTATAGAATTACAATGTGTATTTAGAATTTATTGCAGTCACAGGTTTCATTAGTGTTTCCTAAATAGTTCTTTTTGCATGTAAGAATAAGAGGACGATGTGTAACCTCATATGAGTTCGAACTCGAAAATTCAAAACTACATGAGTGCCCTGCGTTACTTATTTAACTAAACTAAGTGTTTGATGAAACCTCAATTAAGTTATGTTTACCTCGATCTTTTATTTATTTTCATATTAGGCTATTGGATAATTAATCAGACGTGATATGAAGATACTTTTCATGTTTATAAAAGGATGATATTGTAGTGACGAAGAGTCGAAGAGCCACATCACACCTGAATGGTTGATTGGTTGGTCTATTTTTTGTAAAAGTTCTAATTTTGAAGCCCATGTGATCAGTATATAATAACCCACTTATTTATACAATTATACACATATACAGGTTATTACATGTTCATGATGATGATGATGATGGCATGTTTCTTAATGATCAACAATGGATGTCATGATTAGGTAAGTGTTATTTCACCTTAAATACGAGATGACACTTCTTACGAGATATTTGTGTTTTTTTAGTTTTGTTTATCATTTTCATTGTCCAAAATTTGGAGTGGTTATTAGAATCGGTACTATGTGTAGTTAACTCATAAGTTTAGATGAATTTCTCCAGTAAAAACTTTAGTTTCCTTTTAGTATGACCATTTATTATGATGATTGATTAATGATTTACTGGCTTGGAAAAAAATGCTTATGATTTAGATGCTCTTATGCTACTATGTGGAATGAGAGGAAGCCACTAATGGTGCAACTCATGTAGAAACACTTACTGTTATGCATTCATGAGGACATCCTCATATACAAGTATGCAAATTTCTATAGTTTTAGTTTAATGAGTTGCTCATTTTCTGAGATTTTAATTAACTCTTCGTTTTCTTATGTTACTATGTGAAATGACAAAAATCTCCATTTTCATTTACATCATTGATACTATGGTGTGATGCGTTTTTTCGAGTTATTTACTTAAAGATTTGCAAATTATTAAATAAACAATTCATTTGTTTATAATCGTGATCATCAAGAATATTGTCTTCGTCTAACTGTTTGTTTATTTGACAAACTTATAGAGCATTGTGAGGGAAACTCAACGGAGGCTTATTCCAACAGGGTAATATAGTCAATCTATATATCTACCATGATTTGTCTTGATCATTTATTACTTTGAAAGTTTAGAAAATGAATACTTTGATTGATGATTCTTTATTAGTTCTTGCTTGAGCCTCAACCGAGAAGAAAGATACATTAATCTTCATGGTGAAGGTGTGACATTAATCCTCATCATGCCAAAGTTTGGCTGTAATTTTCATTTTTGCTTTGGGTAAGTTATGTAATTTTCAATCTGTATGTTGCTTTGTTCCTCATGGTGGGATATATAAACTTTCCAGCCACTTATCACCACGTGTGACGATTATTATTTCTAGGGTTGTTGGTGTTAGTGAGGTTTTTGAATGTCAAGACCCATCCATTTCAATATCATTAAAATCATGTAACCTGTTAAGGTGTATTTTAGTCTCCTTTTATTTACCTAGGTAATCATGTAGTATCGTTGGCCACTGCCCAACAACTCATGAATTTGCAACGGTTTTGACACCTTTTACCCCATACACCTGTTGGAGAGATTGATTATTTAAAGATATCATAGACTAGATGTGAATGTTATTGTCTTTTAATAATGTGTGTTTGCACACTATGTGTTTGATGAAATGCGTTGACAATTGATCATTGATTATAGCCACAATATCTGTGGATAATCTTTAGTTACGCATGTGGACTTTAGATGTAGAAACTTCAAGTGTAACTTGAGTATGTGACTGATCCTATATGTTCATAAATAGGCAAATCCATTTCTAAATGTGTTGTTGGTTGTACCCAAATGCAGCCTATTAAGCTACGACGGGAATGAAGCCCCCAAGGACTCGTTGAACTAGAAACCTATTGGTGACATGGTGAAGAATGATTGTGATGATGGACCTTATGTAAATTCATGCTTGTGACGAGTGGTACATAAAGTAATTAAGGTTCTACTAATACATGTAGGGGCTGACAACAATACGTATCTGCACACATCAGAACTTCCTCCAGATTACGAAACCAGATGCTTAATAGAATGTAAGTATCATGATTTAAAAAAGGGTACTAAATTTTTTTGTCCAGATATTGGGTGAGGGAGGTTTTGGAAAGGTGTGCTTCAGGTCAGTTGACCAGAATACGTTTGCCCCTTTGAAACATGGTGTCGAAGTTCCTTTTGCTGTTAAAAAGGCTCAATAAAGAAGGTTTACAAGGAGATTCTGAATGGCAGGCAAGTATTACACACTGTGCATCATCTTAATTATACCTATAACGGAAACAAAAATTTTGGACTAATGATAAGACGTAGGTTAAATTTTGATACCCTCTCACGCTAATTTTGGTTAGTTATTCGTTAGTGTCTACTCTAGCATCACTACTTTTACTCATTAATTCTCCTTGATATTGAAAGGTTTACGGATATAAATTAATATACGTATGACCGGATTCGAACACGAGCTTATGAGATTGCACACTTTACGTATAAGAGTCGATGTTAATATAATTAATATAAAACGTTATGTTTAATCATTAATCACAAAGAGTAATGATAGGGAGACCTAACTCATATGACTAAATTTATGTCTAAACACTTCATCATCTGACATGTGGAATGTATATTTTCTATTTCATAATCCTCACTATTAATCTTGCCATGTGTCATCATCTTAGAGTTAGGCATATCTTTAGGCATGAAGTTTAGTAATGCAAATCATTTTCCAATCACAAATAAGTACTTAACGAATGTTAGTACTTAACGATTATTGACTAACGGTCGTTAAATATTAAATGAGGGACTAGAGATGAAATTAAAGGTCGAGAAGGTTCTAGAATCCCTTTGGGGACCTATAACGGATCAGTGGTGTATGGGATAACCCAATCCCATGCAAACTTGGACTCTAAGTTTTGAGAACTATAAATACATAGGCTTTGTGATTTATTTTTCTTAATCTTGAGTTCCATAATAACCCTAACATCTCTTCTCTCCTTGTGCTCTTACCGGTTGACTATCCCATTTCCAAAGGGTATTTGATTTTATTATTGCATAACAAAAGTGTTTTGGTTATTTTGTGATTCAAGAACCTAGCTTTTCGCATCGAATCGTTAGTAATACGTGTGTACAAGAACATAGAGCAAACACAATTGTGTTTGAGGTTTTTACTTGATTGATTTGGGTTAGGGACGAATTGTATAAACCCTAATTAATTAGGGTTTTGGTTTCTTGAATAATTGATTCCTTGTTTCGCTAGGAATCGCAAAATGTATGCATATTCTTTTATAGTCGGTTAACTAATTACAAGTATTTGATCCTTATGCTTCTACTATTTGCTTTGATGATGTTTATGGTTATAAGTATTATGTAATTCATAAAACCCAACAGATACATATTTCAATGTGAAACTACAGTATTTGAAATATGTGAAAAAAGACAAATGTGGCTATCAGAATTTAATCAACCTTAAACATATCTCCATTTATTATTTATAATTTAATTACAAATGCAATGCGTCTGTCTTTTTCATAAAACATTTCGCTAATTTTTTTGTATGAATTGCTTTGCTGAAATTAACTTTCAGGCAGAGGTGAGCTTCATAGGACGGTTAGCTCATCTAAATATAATTAGTATATTGAGATTGCATTCATGAAGATGAAAACTTGCTTTTTTATGAGTACATGGAGAACAAAAGTTTTGATCGCTTTATGTCCCCAACTGCACTATATCAAAATCAATCTATAACTGTCACTTTTTTTTTCTTCTTGAAATCAGTTACTGCAATGTAGCTTTTATATGTAACATTGTAACATGAATCACTTTGCAGCTGGACCTAATGCGCTAAGAGCTGCCGAACCACTTTCATGGGGAACTAGACTTATCATTATGATAGGAGTTCCGCGTAGACTCTCTTATTTGCAATCATCAAAAAATAAAGTCATGTTTCATGATGTAAGAGTCGCTAATTTATATCTGGACACGGTACACGATCTTAAGCTATTTATGATTGATGTTGGTGATCAAACCACTTAGATAATTCTGGTTTATGAGTACATGGAGAACAAAATTTGATCGGTTTATATCCCCACCTACACTATATCAAAATCAATCTATAACTATCATTATTTTTTCTTGAAATCACTATTACCGCAACGTAGCTTATATGTAACACGAATCACTTCGCAGTAGGACCTAATGCGGAAAACACTGGATCCCATATAGACGTCCACGTCATCAGAAACCTGAGTGAGGGGCCGGTTATATTATGTATTCTGAAGCAAAATTGAAATTTGTTATGTATATCAGTAATAAAATTAGTACACTACGATTTCAATACACTGTAACCCGTTATGCATTCTTGGACTTTTCCGTATTAAATAATGCTAAAAATGTGTTAACTAACTGTTCTTAGTTGGGCACTGTGTGATTGCTTATATTAAATACTAGTTTCGAGGCACGAACATGTAATGCCGCGCTGGGTATGGATCGAGCCTGAAAAACTGCTAAAGGTCCAAAAATTTGAAAATGGGTCATTTTGGCAAATGTATTTATTGTGATCAGCTTCTGCTGAATTCTCTAAATTAGTTTTTTTTTTTTTTTTTTGAACGGCTGAAATTGTATTAAAAAGCTGCTAGTAAGGCACTAGAAGCTGAAGAAATCAAGAACAAAACTAGAAATCAATAAATTACACAATCTAGAAACTACTCGAGAACTTTAACTGCAAGGACTGCAAAAAGGATAAAAAAAAAACTCTTGCCGCTTACAAAGAAACCGGACAAGAGAAAAATCTCCACCCACGAAGGCCGAGCCACCGGTTTTCACTCCGGGGGTGTTTTTTATGCATACCCAAACAAGCCTCGAGGAAAAGAAATAAAATCATAATCATCTGAACTCCTTGAGAAGACTGAAACGCCCAACAAGAAGAGACGATAAACATTAACTCGATCCCATACTCGAAACCATCAAAGGAGATTTAAGCCAATCAACCCAACTACAAGACATACGGCCTCTATGATGAATCCAAGAGAAGGTGGAAGAACGAATATTATCGTAAATGTCACTTCTCCTAATAGAATGTTGGCAAAAAATGATACTGTTACGATACCTCCAAAGCCACCAGAAAGATGAGGCAAATATAACGGATAAACGATGAGACTTCTTTTGGGCGCTTGCAAGAACCAAACCAATTCTTCAAATGCGATATCTGAAGTAAAAAGAAGGAAATGAGATGTCACACGTATACGAACAATATTCCAAAGATCCTTAGCAATAACACAATCAAGAAAATGTGACTTAAGGATTCCGCATTACCATTACAAGAAGGACACGAGATCGTCGATATATCAATGCCACAAGACGAAAGATTAAATGTGAGGAAGACGGTCAAGCATAAATCGCCACATGAAAATATTTACTTTTCGAGGAAGACTTTTATCCCATCGAGTCGGATAATCCAATGAGGGCAAAGATGCGAGTCAATGTGTTACCGAGTGATGCTAATGTAAAAGACACCATCGTTAGCTATAGTCCATATGCTAGCATCCGAGTCATAAGATAACTCAATATGATCAATCTCGTTGATAAGGTCGTTGAGATATGCGCAATCATGCGAGCCCCCAAAATAGGACGAGACCAATTCCAAGTCCAATGGTTACTTATAAAGGGATCGAGCATGAGACAATCTTTGTTCAAATCAAGACGGAAAAGTCTATTATAACGAAGATATAAAGGAGTATTACCAATCCATAGGTCTTTCCAAAATCGGATCGAGTTACCACAGCCAACTCGAAATCGAATTGAGTCACTAGGAAGAATATCATTCGAGTGAAGATAATTAGAAGATCCCACAATCTTAGACCAAATACCATTCGATGAGCTGTCGTTGAGACCAAGTGTTGCTCATCTGTTTTATGGCATTTCTAGCTTCATCCGTAGTACAGAACCTAACAAACCCAAAAACAACTCCATTTTTTAACATCATTAGGTCCTCAATTTTACCAAGCCTTTCACGAAATCCACTCATCTTTGCTCACTAATAACTCTAGAATAGAAACCTGGGTATCAAAATATGTTGGTGATTTTGCGTTACCAATATGATTTAAGTGTAATGGATTGACTTAGTTGACCGCATGCATTTAATTGAACAAAAGTTTTAGAAGCTATCATCATAGAACATTACAGTAAACGACGTAACACATGCAGATATTGATATTCAAAGCTTTAGTTATGTCACATGTACCACTAAAATCTACTTACAGTAGCTAAAACTTGAAACTTTTCTTACATGCGAGAAGATGAGAAATCAACAAGACTTTGTCTATTTTATGACAATAAAAAACCTTTAAAAATTTTTTAAAATTTTAAAAAAAAAAAAAAAAACCCCCCAAAAACCCCCCAAAAAGGAAAAAAAAAAAAACCCCCCCCAAAAACCCAAATTTTTTTTTAAAAAAAAAAAAATTGGTTCCCAAAAAAAAAAAAAAAAATTTCCAATTTTAAAAAAAAAAGCCCCTTTCCATTTTTTTTAAAAAAATTTTTTTTTTAAAGGTTTTTTCCCCAAAAATTGGGGGCCCCTTTTTTTTTTAAAAAAAAGGGGCCCTTTTTAAAAAAAAACTTTCCAAGAAAAGGGGAAAATTTTTTTTGGGAAAAATTTTTTTAATTTTTTTTTTAACCCCCAAAAAACCAAAAATTTTTTTTTTGGGCCCCCCAAAAAAAAAAAAAAAAAAAACCCCGTGATTTAAAGCCCCAAAAAAAATTAACCTTTAATTTCCGGGGCCCCCAAAACCCAAAAAAAAAATTTCCCAAAAATTAAAAAATTTTTCCCACCCTTTTAACCCTTAAAAATTTTTTTTCCCCCCAAAAAAAAAAAAAAAATTAGTTTTTTTTTTTTTTAAAAAAAAAAAAATCCCCCTTTTTAAATTAAACCCCGGGAATTTTTTCCCCCAAAAAATTTTTAACCCCAAAAAAAAAACCCCCAAAAAAAACCCCAAAAATTTTTGGGTTTTAAAAAAAAAAGGCCAAAAACCCCAAAACCCCCAAAAAAATTTTTTCCCTTTAAAACCTTTTTCCCCTTTTGGGGTTTCCTTTTTTCCCCCCTTTTTTTTAAATTTTGGTTTAAAAAAATTTTTTTTAAAAAAAAATTTAAAAAAATAATTCCCCCCCCCTTTTTTTTTTTTGGATTTTTTTTTTTTTAAAAAAAAAACCCCTTTTTTTTCCCTTTTTGGGGGGTTTTTTTTTTTTTAAACCCCCCTTTTTTTAAAAAAACCCCCCTTTTTTTAAAAACCCCTTTTTTTTGGGGGGGGAAAATAAAGGAAAAAATTTAAAATTTTTTTAAACCTTTTAAAAACCCTTGCCCCCCTTTTTTTTTCCAAAAGGGGGGGGAAAAAAAACACCCCAAAAAAATTTAAAGCCTTTTTCTAAAAAATTAAAAAACCCCAAAAAAAAAAAACCCCCCCCCAAAAAATAAAAAAAAAAAATTTTAAAATTAAAAAAATTTTGGAAAAAAAAAAAAAAAAAAAAATTTTTTCCAAATTTTGAAAAAAATTCCTTTTTCCCTTAAAATTTAAAAAAAAATTTTTTTTAAAAAAAAAAGGGCCTTAAAAAAAAAAAATTTTTTGGCCCAAAATTTTAAGGGCCCCAAAAAATTTTTAAATTTTTTAAAACCAAAAAAAAAAAAATTCCTTTTAAAACAAATTTTTGGGGGGGAAAGGAATTTTTTTAAAAAAAAAAAACCCAAAATTTAAAAAGTCCCAAAAAAAAAAAATTTTTTTTTAACAATTTAAAAAAAAAACCCCCCCCCCCAAAAAAAAAGTTTAACCCTTTTTTTTTTAAAATTTTTTTTTTTTTTTTAAAACCCCAAAATTTTTTTAAAAAAGGGAAAATTTTTCCCCCAAAAAACCCCAAAAAAATTTAACCCCCCTTTAAAAAAATTTTTAAAAAGGCCTTAAAATTTTTAAAAATTTTTTAAAAAAATTTTTTTAAAAAAAGAAAAAAATTTTTTTTTTTTAAATTTAAAAATTTTTTTTTTTTAAACCAAAATTTCATTTAAAAAAAAAAAAAGGGGGTTTCAAAATTTTTTTAAAAAATTTTAAATTTTTTTGGGAACCTTTTTTTTTTTTTTTTTTTTTTTAATTTTCCCGGAATTTTTTTAAAATCAAATTTTTTTTTTTTTTTTTTGGGGGAAAAAAAGGGTTTTTTGGGGTTTTTTTTTTTTTTTCCCAAATTTTGGTTTAAAAAAAAAAAAAAAACCCCAAGGGAATTTTAAATTTTTTTCCAAAACTAACCCATTTTTTTTTTTTTGGGGGTTTAAAAAAAAAATTTAAAAAAATTTTTAAAAAAAAAATTTAAAACCTTTTTTTTTTTTTTTTAAAACCAAATAAAAATTAAAAAAGGTTTTTAAAAAAAACCCCAAATTGGGAAAAAAAAAAAAAAAACCCCCAAAAAAAAATTTTTTTTTTTTAAAAAAAAATTTCCCTTCCCCCCCCCAAAAAAAAAAAAAAATTTTTTTTTAAAATTTTTTGGGCCCCCCCCTTTTTTTTTTTTCCGGGAAAAAAAAAAAAAAAAAAAAGGGCCAAAAAAACCCTTTTTTAAAAAAAAAAATTTTTTTTGGGGGAAAAAAAAAAAACCCAAAATTAAAAAACCCCAATTTTTTTTAAATTTTCCTTTTTCCCAAACCAATTTGGGAAAAAAAAAGGGGAAAAAAAAAAAAAAAAGAATTTTAAAAAAAGAATTTAAACAAATTTTAAAAACCCCCTTTTTTTTTAAAAAAAATTTTTTTTAAAAAACCCAAAAAATTGGGAAATGGTTTCCCTTTTTTTTTTTTTTTTTTAAAAAAATTTTTTTAAATTTTTTGGTTTTTTTTTTTTAAAAATTGGGCAAATTAAATTTTTTTTTTTAAAAAAATTTTAAAAAAAAATTTTTAAATTTTTTTTTTTTTTTTTTAAAATTTCCCCCTTTTTAAAAATTAAAAAAAAATTTTAAAACGTTTAAAATTTTAATTAAACCCTTTTGGGTTTTTTTTTAAAACCGGGGTTTTTAAAAAAATTAAAAATTTTTTTTTTTTAAATTTAAAAAAAAAAAAAAAATTTTTTAAAAATTTTTTAAAAAATCCCCAAAAATTTTAAATTTTTAAAAATTTTTTTTAAAACCCCCAAAAATTTTTTTTTTAAAAAAAAAAAACCCCTTTTTTTTAAAATTTGGGAAAAAAAAAAATTTTTTTTTTTTAAAAAACAAAAAAAATTTAAAAAAATTTTCCCCAAAAAAAAAAAAAAAAATTTAAACAAAAAAAAAAAAATGGGCCCTTTTTTTTTTTTAAAAAAAAAAAAAAAAAAATTGGAAAAAAATTTTTTTTAAAATTTTTTGGGGTTTTTTAAAAATTTTTGCCCTTTTTGGGAAAAATTTTTTCAAAAAAAAAAAAAAAAAAAAATAAGGAAAAAAAAAAAAAAAAAAAAATTTTTTAATGAAAAAAATTTTTTCCTTTTTTTTTTCCCCCCTTTCCTTTTTCCCCAAAAGATTTTTAAAAAAAATTTACCAAAAAAAAATTTTTGAAAACCCCCTTTTTTTTAAAAAAAAAAAAATTTACCCAAATTTTTTTAATTTTTTTCCCCCCCCTTTTTTTTTTAAAAATTTTTTTTAAAAAAAGGAAACCCTTTTTAATTTTTTTTTTTTTTTCCCCCCCCCCTTTTAAATTTAAAAAAAAAATTTTTTTTTTAAAAATTTTTTTTTTTTAAAAAACCCAAAAATTTTTAAAAAAACCCCTTTTTTAAAAAGGGTTTTTTAAAAATTAAAATTTTTTTTTTTTAAAAATTTTTAAAGGGGTTTTAAAAATTTTGGCCCCCTTTAAAAAAAAAAAAATTTAAAAAAATTTAAAAAAATTTTTTTTTTGGGAAAAGGGGGGTTTTTTAATTTTCCTTTTTTAAATTTTTTCCCCCCAAAAAAAAATTTTTTAAAAAAAAAATTTTTTTTTAAAATTTTTCCTTTTAAATTTTTTTTCCCTTTTTTTTTTAAAAAATTTTTAAAATTTTTTAAAAAAACCCTTTTGGTTTTTTTTTTTCCCAAAATTTTCCTTTTTTAAAAATTTTTTTTTTTTAAAATTTAAAACCAAAAACCCCAAAAAATTTTTTAAAAAAAAAAAAAAAAAAAAAGGAAAAAAATTTCCAAAAAATTTTTTTAAAAAATTTAAAAAAATTTTTTAAAAAAATTTTTTTTTTTTTTTTTCAAAGGGTTTTTTAAAACCAAAAAAAAAAAATTTTCCCCTTTTTTAAACCCTTTTTTTTTTTTAAAAAAAAAATTTTAAATTTTTTTTAAAAAAGGGGAAAAAAAAAACCGGGTTTTTTTAAAAATTTAAAAAACCCAAAAAAAAAAAAACCCCCTTTTTTTTTTAAAAAAAAATTTAATAAAAAAACCCCTTTTTTTAAATATTTTAAAAAATAAAAAAACCCCCAAAAAATTTTTTTTTTAAAAATTTTTTAATTTTTAAAATTTTCCCAAAAAAATTTTTGGTTTTTCCATCCCAAAAAAGGGTTTTTCCCCCTTTTTTCCAAAAAAAATTTTTTAAAAACCCCAAGGGAACCTTTAATTAAAATTTTAAAAAATTTTTTTAAAAAAAAAATTTTAAAAAAATTTTTTAAAATTTTAAAATTTTTAATTTTTAAAATTTAAAAAATTTTTTTACCCTTTTTAAAAATTTTAAAATTTTAAAATAAAATTTTTTTAAAGGGGTTTTTTTTTAAAATTTTTTTTTAAAATTTTTAAAAAACCCTTTTTTTTAAAAAAAAACCCTTTTAATTTAAAAAAAAAAAAAAAAAAAAACCCCCCCCCGTTTTTTAAAAACCTTTCGAGTTTGAATTTTATTCGTGTACATAAAATTCTTAAAACATATTATTATATATCTTCCAAGGTTAATATATCTTGTAATATTTATTAGGAAGTTGAACGATTTGTATGTCCCTTAAACCGGATACAAAAGAACTTCCGATGATGAAACGCTGAAATTGTATTTTCAAGAGAGCACAAAGACTTGGTACTCGAGGAAAGAACTGGATAAAGAAAATCGCGAATCATACACGATTACATTTGCACTCATTATCACCATTGTATTTCTTTGCAGCCTATAACCGTGCCCGTGGAAATAATCGGGATTCGTGGATACCAATTTTACTAACAAGACTGCGTTCGCGATTTGCTATATCAAATGCGATATCATTATTCACGGTATTACGTCGTTGTTAATGTTTTTATCGATCCTCACGCACGCTTTGCGCGAACAAGACTTTCTTTTAAGTTACCAACGGTCGATTATTGGCCTCACTATGTTGTTCCTCTCGACGACAATGATCATAGCTTTTGGAGCAACATTGTTCCTTGTGTTTGGACAAAGTAACTCGTCGATGCTTATTCCAATAGGTGCTTTGACATGCCTTCCAATTCGTCTTTTGTGACCTTGCAATGTCCTCTTATTATTGAACCGATTCTTGCTACATATGGTGGTGGTATTTTGGTAGAAAAGAATGGCTACTTCTTTGAATCATTATTAATCAGGGGTCATTCCTAAGGACATTACTTATTGTTGTTAACTTTAATTATTGTTTTGCATCTTATGTGTGTTGGGTTTTATTAATCATAACAATTTTTGAAAAGAAGTAAACATCATCAAAGCATGCAGCGGAACTAATAGGAAAAATATTTGTAAATTAATTAACAGAATTAAAAGAATATGCGTACCTTTTAGCAATTTAAGAAACACACGATATCAAGAACAAGGAACAAAAACCCAAACCCTAACTTAGGGTTTATAAACTTTCGACCTTTTAAAAGTCGAATACCAAGACCCCACAAACACAATTGTATTTGTTCTTCGTTCTTGTACACACGTACTAATATCGATTTGATGTGAGCAAATAGGTTCTTGAATCACAAATAAAACCAAACACTTGTTTCTTGGATTTGAAAATCGAATCCCTATGGGAGGAGGTACACGATCGGCCACAACCAAGAGAAGAGGAGTGTAAGATCATAAATATTATTGTGTTGATGATTCGGGTGGTCTTGGATGATGGAAATACATGTTAGCCATTTAGAGAGAGAAAGATAATAGATGGGTGTTCTTGTTAGAGACTTGCTTTACAAAAATGAAAGGTTAGATTATGAGATGCACCACCCCTTCCAAGGATGGAAGGGGTATTTATAGTTACAAATGATATGCCCTCCTGACGGGCTGTGGATCAGGCATTCAGTGGGTAAAGACCCATCCTTCCTCTACGGTGTACGCTAAACTAAACTAATAACTAAATAATAAACTGATAAATAACGATATGTCTACGAGCTAACTTGTGCTAGCTAGTCTATAGTTGGGGTGACCGACACTTCACTATAGAATTTCTAATTCCTAACAATCTCTCCCTAAGGGAGGTCACCCCATGTTTTACATTTTGAATCCTAGCATTCTAGTTTGTCTTCTGTTCTGAGCTCGTAGACTTGAATTCTTCACTTTCATAATCTTTGTGCTTTAGCAATGACTCTTCATAGTTCGCATATTTTGTACTTTCAATGGAGGACTTTGAACTGATCCACATCTTGATGATCTTCAACCTTTCTTTAAGATCATCAGCCACAGTAAATCTCTGGATCGCCCTTTATTGTGTTGCCATCATGTGATGTTGTGACTTTTGGACCGACATGCTCACACTTTCTGGATCATGACATCTTTCCATCGTAGTAGCGAAGCTTTCTTTCGTTCATGATATTTTCAAAGAAGCGAAAGCATAGTATAAAATATCGAGCCGGAGTTACGTAGATAAGCACCGATCATGATTTCTTCAATTAAGTGTGGATCTGTTGTGAGCATGCGACTTTGGATTGACTTCTCGATTCGATCACCGAACCGTCCAAATGTACCGCAAACAATGATTATCAATAAAACACACGAAAGTGTCTTTGATCACTTCGTTGAATTGAGGTACACAACCCACGGTTCCGCGCTGATCGACAAGCAGTCGCCTGTGATCAAGTATAATTTTGAAGAATCTCATTGACAAGGTTTCGCAATGTTCTAGTTGTTCTCAAACCGAATGTCTCAAAGAAGACAACACGGAGTGAGTGAACCAATAATTGAGATTCACCGATTGATGAAAATTTGATTTGAAGACAATCGCGTATTGCTTAGAAAAAGAGTTTTGCAATACGAAGGTTTTATGAGAAAGATCAATTTTCAATCAAAATACTTTTGTATTTGAAAAGAGTACACATTCGACGTGCTAGAGAAAAGAAAAGATTCGCGCATCGACCGGTTTTCCAAAATCATTTTTCAATCGAGATACTTTTGAATTTGAAAATGAATACACATTCGATGTGCTAGAAAAGAAAAGATTTGCACATCGAACGGTTTTTCCAAAAGTATTCATCAATTCATTTCACGGACCAAGGTTGATTCAAGAGTGAATCGCCCCATCGTTTCTCATCGGTTGTCACAAGCTTGATCTTCACGAGAAGATCTCACATGTCACCCACAAAGAGCATGTATGATGTTGGCTCTGAATGATTTCCATCTTCATCGTGAGTACTTTTATATATCACTCGGATGTTCCGCAATACCTCAAGGATAATGCGTGGGACTCTTAATATATTCTTACTTTCCACATTGTGTGAAACAAAGAAGTCTTCATTATTTATGTGTCCTAATGAGATATTGTGGATGATCTCTTAGCTCTAGACTCTATAGTGCACTTTTGGTTCCTATCTGGAGACTAGGAGAGGTCTCCTTCTTCAATATCAACAATCTCTAAGAGAAAGTCGATAGATTATGTAGGTTCCCGTGAGAATGAAACAAGTCCGTTTAAGAGAAACTTGAGTAGCTTGGGAAGTTGTAGTGCGATGCGTCACCGGGTCCATGACATCTTGTCTTCAATACGGTGTTACCTTGGTAACCACCAAGTAGCATATGAATTGAACCCTTTACGCCCCGAGGTTGAATTATTGGAGGGCTATTTTTTTCACCCTTTTACATTCAATTCTTTTCATTCTTCAACCCCTTGCTGCTTACCGAGACTTCATTACTAGAACCTTGTTGGGTTTATTCCGGTTCTAGCTCTATCTCAGTCCGCACTCTTCCCATATCTCACTTTTCTCCTTGTTTCATCATACATAAGGACTCTACACTATCTAGTGGATTGTCCCTCGGTAGATCCCTCCTATCTGGCGGATCGTGGGAACGAATACCTAACCTAACCATCCTTATAACACTATGCATAAAGTAAATTGGTCGGTCTTTTGGTATTGTTCATTCCTTCTCAAACCAATTGAAAAATCATTTGGAAAAATCAATCAAGGTACTTGTGATACGAGATCAAAGCATTTTGTACTTAAAGGGTTTTGATCATTTAGAAATGCTCCCCTCAACATGTGCATATGATTTTTAAATTGTTTAGCACATGGAGGCAAGAGTTCTTTGAAATATATTTTTGATCATAATTTCCGTAAAAAAAGCCATTTGATTTTCTTTGGTAAATTCTCCCCCTCAATATGTGCGGAGGATATTTGAAAGCATTTTATCACATAGAGGAAAGAGTTCTTTTGAAGTACTTCACAATCATATTTCCATGTAGAAAACCATTAGAAAATAAATCAAGGTACTTTATGTTGAAACATAGAAATCTTTGTACCTTGAAAGTTTATTTTCTTTTGAAATCTCCTCCTCAATATGTGCTTGAGATTTGAAAGCGTTTAGCACATATGGGAGAAGCGAAGATGCACATTTGAATCAAAATGATCACCATTTATCAAATTTCATTATTAAATCACAAATTCTCCCCGATTAAAAATATCAAACCCTTTGAGATTTTGGATCCCAAGTGATTTAATTAGGTTTAGAAAACATGGGAGAATATGTGGCCTGGTTTAAATACTCATCTTGTTTTTGGATAAATGTTCCTCCTCAATCATGTGCATCAGGTATATGAAATAGTTTGGCACATGGAGGCAGGAGTGCCTTTAAAGGACTAAAACAGATTGAGATTTAAATCACGATCTGTCCCCCGATCAAAAATATCAAACCATTTGAGATTTGTGATCCTAACTGATTTAAATCATTTAGAAAAGTTTGGGGAAAGACGTGGCAAGATTTAATTTTTGAAATAGACTGATAAGGATCAATTTAAAACATTAAAGATTGTTAGTGTCAAGTATGATAGTTTTTAAGAGATCTTTAAGTAAAATAAAACAATTTCACAATCAAACAAGAACGAGAAAAATTTCATTTTGTAAGATCTTTGAGTTTTAAAGAAAATCATACCATGACATAACATTAAATCTTTATATCACCACTTTGTTTTGTACAAACCGGACTTTTATGAAGAAATATCATTTGAAAATATTTTATTATAAATCACTCTCCCTCAATCGATGACCGTAGTCGATGATTGAGTGACTTAAGTTTAGATAAAATGAAGTCCGGTGATTTTCAAAAATTAGTCCAATTTATTTTCAAAACAATATTTTCCAATTTTCAAAACAATATTATTTAAAAATTGTTTTTTAAAAAAATTGTATCATCACAATTATCCTGCACAAAGATAAGTTAGGTGGTAGAGTTGCTTTTGTTGTTGTTCTTTGAGGGTTGGAAGAAAACCATCTGGCGATATAGTGAGACCTCTTCACGTTGCATTTTTTCATGCCAACTCTCCATAGAAGTCCACCACGCCCGCTTTCTTCATTTGTCAACCCAAGATATAGTTACCCTTTCCTTTCGGCATCCAATCATCAATTGTGGGATCCGGATCGGAACATTCTTATATACCAATATACTTGCATACGTTAGTGGACACAAACAGGATATATGGTGGTCGACATCACCCAAACAACAATCGACTAATAACGATCAATTGAACATATCAATCGGATCATATGCGGCATGGGATTATGTGTTCATCAAACTCTAATCATCTAAACCTAACAATCATATCCTAGGCACTTAGTCCTTCAACGAGGTTAACATCATTTTCGGTTAAGCATTTAGGATAATTAAGAAAGCCGTTAAATGATATAGATTTGAAAACATTCTCCCTCTCAATCAATGACTTATTTTTCTGAAAAGTTTAAAAGCGTTGAAGTCATTGATTGAGTTTTCAATTTTTACAAAACACTTAAACTGATTGATTTACAAGCAACTCATTTACCACCATTTTTTAAAACAACAAATATTTTTCTGAAGAATTTTAGACGGAAAAATATTTGTGTAGGAACAGCAGTCCTTCGACATACTTTCCTCTAATAGTTTTAGGAAAAGTGCACGAAATATTTGAAAATTGGTTTAACGCAGCACTTTCCTTTCTTGAAGAGCGGGTTGCTATCTGAAATAATGGCAAGCCATGGTTATAGCGCGGGTTACAGTCTGAAATAATTGCAAGCCATAGATTAAGCACGGGTTACAGTCTGAAATAACTGTAAGCCATTTGATTTGTGACATGTTATGAAAAGAAATATTTACACCCTTCTGCTCGAACTTCATCTATGGTCCCGTGCCATTGTTGAATGACATTTCTAAGACCGCAGATGTTATCGATACCAGAAGACATGTCTTTGAAAAACAATATTTTGGTATTTTACAAGTTTTTTTATTTTTATGGATTTTTTGTTGGTTTTCTATTTTTCTATTTTCTTTTGTTGGTTTTATATTTTGTATTTGGTTTTGATAAATATTTACAAAGATAGAGTAGATGATATAGTTTAAGAAGATGATGATACAAGTACCGAGATAAGGATATCGAGCGACCCGTTGTAGAAGATAGAAGTCATCATCTCTAAAACATTCACCACCAAAGCTTCGAGGTCACAGAATGAAGATAGAACATGAGCCTTTGAGAAGAGAGACTTTGGCGCTTCCCCAAACCGAAAATCCATTAGATGAGCGGATTCAAGCTCTATTTCAAGCTTGCCTTAGCGGTGCAGTAGAAGCACACCATTATCATAAATCCATTGCTCCTTTTAAGAACGATAATCGAGATTCTCCGTTCGGGGTTATATCATCAACAAGAACAGCAACGTATCAACCCACTCTTTAAATTTCTTCTCATATTTCATTACCACTGAAGTCTGAAGCGATCCATACCAAAAAGTTGTTAAGAGACAACTTACCCCATGTAGATGAATTGATGCAGTCAGTCTCTTAGACTAGAGCTCACGAACCCGAATACACAATTACCCAAAGACAAAGAACCTTATAACATCAAAGTAGCAGATTAAGTCCGATAGCCAAAGAAAAACCCAGATGTATATTTTTCTCTCCCCCTGAAGAAAATGTATGAAGCTCAAGAACCCGAAGTACCCAAATGCCCAAAGAGAGAATAATCGATAACATTGAAGAAGTAGACCGAATCATCGATTATCTCTACGGAGGACTATCTCATGATTTCAACTCCGAATAAGTGATTATATCTACGAATCACCGACAAGCACTCAAGTGAAACGGTGGCGTCCCCAATGTACACAATCTCTCTCCGATGATTGCGATAGCATCGAAATCATCACACACTTATGTACCTCTTTTATCACCGTAAACTAACTCTTCCATCTCTTCCCCACATAGTTGGAATAAGAACACTAAACGTCATGAGTCAAACCTTGAGTTTCTATGCGGTAATGACATTTGTCTTCCAGGATATCTTCAATCACTTAGAAGTATTAAGTTCATCAAGTTTACTCGCGTTTGATCGTGTCTCCTTCCCTGCCGGTTTTGATACTTTAGAATCGAGCAATACATTGTAAGCCCATATACTCGAAATCATTTGAGAAGAACCTTAGAGGTCTATGTGAGAATCAACTTCTTTGAAGAATATGAGAAAGTATAATTGGGATTAAATTCGACATTTCACTCTCCCCAATTAGTGCTCTCCCTAAATCGACAACTGTTTGATAAATGCTCGATTAAGAAGAAGTCTTTAGATAATCAAATGCAACTCGTCTTTAGTCTTCTAACATGCAGCAGAAAATGTAGAACCGACTGTAGACTCGACCTTCTTCAAGATTGTCCAATTGGGGAATAGAAAGTCAACATATTCAACTCACCAAATGCATTCTCGTTAACTTACAAATAGCAAATCCCCTTAAATCAAATACCTCCCAATCAAACAAGAATAGAAAGATGTTCATTAAGGAAATCAACCCCACAACTGGAAGCACTTTGTCATTAATCAAATCAGCCCGTGTGAAGATGTCAACCAACGGATCTTAGAAGAAAACTTCATGTGAAGATGACTCGATAAGAAGAAGCTCGGTTCTTACATGAGTTTGGAGCCATTTGACCATTTATTCTCATATATCAATCAACCATGCAAGAATTCACACTTTTCTCCCCTCAAGAATTGCATACGAGTTGCCATTCGTGATTTAATAAGTGAAAATCATTCAAATGCATTCTATTCACACTTCTCCCCCTCAAAGGTAGCATATGATGTGGCCATCGTCATTATAATTGAGCAAGTGGAATAAGAAAACAATCAATGGTATCCCAGTTCACTAGATAATTGAAAGCGCATGGAAAAAGCATGAAGCATGTTGACGAGAATGGTCATAAATAAGAAGATTTCTCTTCTTCAGAAGATAAAGCGCACTGAAACGTACACTTTTCTTTTCTTTAGAGTACGAGGCTTGAACTGTTGTGTTCAAACGTCATAAGAAGATTTCTCTTCTACATAAGATAAAGCGCACTGAGACGTACTCTTTTCTTTTCTTTAGAGAACGAGGCTTGAACTGTTGTGTTCAAACGTCATGAGAAGATTTCTCTTCTTTCGAAGATAAAGCGCACTGAGACGTACACTTTTCTTTTCTTTAGAGTACGAGGCTTGAACTGTTGTGTTCAAACGTCATAATCTCTCTCTTTCATCATCTCTTGGCAAAACATGTAATCATCACCATTATCATTCAAGAGGCTCTTTGTCGTGCCGGTGATGGAGAAACCCAATATGATGAATTTGACCTCAAGTAAAATAACCCGAACTCGTGATTTAAACTTGCACATATGTAACAAAGAGCGGTGCCGAGACTTCATCCTCCATTGAATCTCTAAGTACTCTATACTCTTCATCCAACCAACCATCAAGTATAAGACGTACATCACCTCTTGAAAATCCACAATTGAATGTGACACTGAGCACTACAACGTAACTCCTTAAAGTGGTAGTTATTTTGTGGTGGTAAGAGCCCAATTCCCCCAAGTGGTAAAAGAAAAGGAAAAAAACACCCAACAATAACTAGATTTCCAAGTCTTAGTTTTTGATAATAAGCTCGAACAAGAATCTTGAAGAATCTTCATCCAACCATCCCCGATACCTTCAGATACTAAGTACACTTGCCCGGGATATTTCACTTCAACCTCAAATAAATAATAGTGAATTAACCCCGTTGTCACATCTTCTGGTTAAAAGCTTAAATCTAGCCTCCTTTTACATTTTAAGTGAACTCTAATAATGGTTTCATCCCGACCATGGTTAAAAACACATAACCCCGTAAAACCTTGTAATAGCCAAACTGCCATAAAGACAACCCAAACACACACCCAATTCATGAAGTACACCCTTTTATCCATTCTTTGAAGCAGAAACCGTAGCACCAGCATCAGATGAGATCCAGAATTACACTTTCCTTTCTCCAGGATGGTTCCATCATTACTGGATTTTACAATTCTATGGTTTAAACCGAGAAATAGTTTCATTCACGGGATTTTACAAAACCAAGAATAAACCGTAAGATAGATCCAGTAATGCACTTTACTATTTCCAGGATGTTTCCATTGTCACGGGATTTTACAAGTCTATGATTTAAACCGAGAAATAGATTCTTTCGCGGGATTTCACAAAATCAAGACAAAACCGTAAGCAATGTCAGTTTGAACATGTTATGACAACTTTGATTTCGGTGAATATCTGTTTTTAGGGGAACATGCAGCGGTTCGTCAACGGTTCATAATCCAACATCAACAATATCATCAACCATCCAATCAACACTTTGGTAAACACATCATTCACGCATTTTGTCGGCTATTGCAGTGACAACATGGTGAAGTAAACCCGATATGCCAAAATTGAGAATGAAGTAAACTTCCCCAGATTTGTTACTTAAACTTGTACTAATCCTCCTGAAAAAGAAACGGTGTACCCAATGTACAAAACCTCTTGACGTATCCTCAACTGCGTGAGACACCGAAGTGATAGCTACCTTGTGGGTTAAGCGAGAAAGAATCACAAAAGTAACTAAATAGCCAAGCCTTTATCACAATCTATAAATGCCTAAACAAGTCATCTTCACGGAAGGGTAGAAAGAAAGAAGACGAAATAAGTAAAAGCGCCCAGAAAATCTCACTGCAAATCCAAATACGAAATACCGTCCAAACAACCCCGTAGTCAACTTTGTCCAATCCTCAATTCATGCCGTGAACAAGTATCCTCCGTGAAAATGTATAAACCAAAGTATCAAACCACACAACAAATCTCATCATCACATCACATAGCACAACAAATCTCATTAAATCCAAATCTCATAACATCCAAATGTTGAGAAGCTCATTCGACCCAATCATGTGTACGACCCAAATTTGGTTACTAGTAATAATAGAGGCCTGGTCAATGAAAATAAATCCAAACATCCAAGTCAAAGCCCATAATAATTCAAGTCCAAACACTCAGATTCAATTTCAAGTCCGTTCCTATTATCAATTTAACCCAAACCATAACATCACAGAAGGTCAATATTATCCGTATCTCATGACACACAATTACCTTGTAGCCATCAAATGTACAAATTCAACATGAGACTTTCGTGATATATAGCAAGTAATACCCAACACATTCGGATCATGAATGTGTACGTAGAATGAGGCCCAAGTCAAATCAAACAACGATATGTCAAACTGTGATATATCAACACATAAATTTGTTAACAACCACTTCCTTTATCCAAATTGCACGGTCAATCGCAACCTATCCTTTCTGTAAAGCCCACATACCCTTTTCTATTATTTTTTCCACCATGTACGTGTTTCCTTTAGTTTCTTTCAATTTAGTCGCAACAACCAAAATATCAGGCTCTTTAGGAATCAATTCCTGCGCCTTGTTTAATACTTGTTTCACAACCACAAACTTCTCTAACCAAACTAAATCGAACCATACTTCAGCGTATAAGGGCAACACTCCACAACCCTATTTTCTTAGTAGTCTGCTCTTAATCACATCAGTGTGTTCCAATGTGACAACCTTTTTCTCAAACCAAAAGCAGTCACATTTCCATTACCAACGATCACAAACCTTTTTTTCTTCCTTTTTGGCCATTTCTATATATCGAACTTCCACTTCCCAGACGTTGATTTGCATTTTTTGCCACCTATATTATCATCCCGAATTATTTGAAATGTTGAATACATAACTTGAATACATAACTCGAGTCCCCCGAACTCATTTCGTCCTTTTGGATGGGATTCTTTATTTTTAACAGAAAGAAGCCTCCTTTGAACGTTTAAAGCCTCTTGTGGCGATGTTGTGTTGCTTCACCTTATGCGAAGGGAATTCCGGTTTAAAGATCGACGGTGTGCATTTTCTTATCATTCTTATGTTGGTGTGTTAGTATGCGGTATACACCTTCCCCAATGCTTTCTTTGGATGCTTGTGTCTATGTCTCCTCGTCTTTGGAGGGTGCCTTGCTCTTCATTATTGATCCATGATGGGGAAATAGGAGCTTCAATCTAAATGCATCAACACCGTTCAAGTAGTATCTTAATAGCCTTTTTGCTCTTATAAAACTAAGTCGGCCATATAGTGCAAGCACTCCTTTATTTGTAACTTCTGCTTCCAGTGTGACCTTGAAATAAGAAAACATATTATCAGATAACTTCCAAATAATTATGTAGGAGCATAATAGCTTAAAGACTTATAACTTAAATACAGGTTCATTATTTCATTCGTCATAGTGTTTCGATAGCCAAATAAGGACTTCAATATACTTGTCATTCAGTTATTCAAGTAATCAAACACCCTTTTTCACAGTAAGAACAGCAACCAATCACCCATAGAACAAAAAAATTATTGCTAACCTGCTTGTCAAGCATCATCTTCTGAAGGAGATCCTGTAGTATTCTCATGATGTCAGGATATCAGAAGTCGCGATATCAGAAGTTGTCATCTCAGAACCATCAAAATCCAACCTTCATTTAGCAGTACTAAACCTTCTAGAGGTTGTTGACTTCATTGGTGATGAAATGCAATGATTGCTCTCGATTGAATAGTAACAAACTTGCTTCATTGGACTGACTTGAATAGTCTCGGACGTAATAATAGTCACAATTTAGGCTATCTATCACAATTTAATCAAATAAGCATACACCGGTCAACATGAATAAGCAATGATATATAACCACCGATGTCACATTTGGCGATAAATTCATGTAACATAGTAGGTCACTTTTATCAAGTCATGGCATGGTTATTTCTAAAACTCCTAACCGCCAAACATTTCTCATCACAATATACACGTTTATCATAATCTGGTTATTTCCTAGCTGTGCAGCCATGATTGAATGATTGAACCAAAGATACACAAAAAAGGCAGAAGATTTATAACCATTTAAAAAACTTATTAGCCAGCATAGCTATTAGAATCTAAAGAATGAATTTTAAGACTTACAAATTCTCAACAGGGTCCATTTCCTTATCATTAGTGTCGATATAAGACATAATAGCCTTGTCATTTATAAGATCACAATCTAACTGGTCATGATGTGGTTTCTGTTAGGAGAAGGTCTGCATAAATGAAAACGCTACAAATATATGTTTCTTGAACTTTTGACGTGATTTTATTGAATTATAAGTTTTGAGAAAATTTACCCTCTTGTGCTGCTCATGCGTATCTTCATCCTGGTCATCAGTATGTTCATCCGTATCATGTAGCTCATCTGTTTTTTTATTGCAATAAAAATCACATCATTTGAAATCCAGAATGAAGGGGTTTCGGATGGCTTATTTATTATGCTTATTCTTCTGCTTAATAAGTACTTACATGCTGCTTCTAATGATAAAGGAAATGATCACAAAGAGCACATGGGTATTGTATAACTTGTTCTCGCATTGCTAACTCCATCGAAGCCTTCTTTGTCATGTTCTCCTATGATTAGACAGCTCGAGAGGCTGAAATGACCTGTGACAGACAAATAGAAGATACTTACACTTTTAGATTACCTTATACTATAAACTAATAGATAGCAATGAAAAACAGAAAGTTTTCAAAGAACTGTAACTATGGAAGTAAACGTATACAACAACTGACCTCTAAACGAAAATAATGACCTGCATCATTTGTTTCTCTATTAGCTTCCGAGTGCCGAAATTACACCTCCTCATGTTTCACCTTAGATTGCCAAACAAACATTAACTTAATTTTTTAATTTTGTTGTGCACATTGAACCATTTGGGCATATCTTCGTCTTCGTCACATTGTAATTATGAACAAAAATGAGAATGCATGACCAAGATCAATGGAGTGACCCATTGGAGTCGAAACCATATTTATGAACAATGAAAAAATGGTAATAACGAAAATGCAAATACAAAAACATCACCTGTGTAAGCAACTTCTTTCTCCAGAACTTCATTTTTATTATTTCCTTGGACCCATGAACAATGGCAATCTGACCTAAAAGAACAAACAAAAATAGATGGCAAAAGTAATAATTAAGATGCTAGATAAACATCTTTAAACAACACGGCTTGGTTCTGATTATAAAACATATTTTGACTAAAACCGATAGAATCAGGCAATGTCAACCTTCTTTTCTATCTATCAACCTATGATCAAATTTAATTGAAGGGTCGTGAGCAGTCTCTCCTACTATCATGAATCCAATCTTTATATGTCATAAGATACATCCACCCGTGGCGAAGATAAAACTTTCTTTCACTAACTAATGTACACAAAAGCATACCTTGTACACTGAAACTTCTTCACAAACTTTCTTTGATCATCCTTCTTGAAGGTCACACCAGCATCACTCTTCAACATTCAATATTAAGATAATATCAATACGAAGCAAAGAACTACAAAAATGTTTCAAGTTAGCAATCAATAGGGTTGTTCACATAACTTTGCGTACAACACAGTTTGTTGTGTTTACTGTACAAATATAATCCTTTTGTAATCTGTAAGTTTAGCCCAAATTTAGCATTAAATTAACCGTCTACTATAGCTAAACCACTTCCACTGTTACCTAACCAGCCCATTCTATCACCTACAGTTAGAATTTAGTTTAGACTATATAGTAGTTAAGTGCATAAGCATATCTCTGTTGAACTCAAACCAATGTACTGGATATCCACAAACTAATCAAAACAGATGACCCCAAGGCTTTCGTATCAGTCACCAATAAGCAAAAAAGAAGGTAATATAATTACATTAGTTCAATATATAATAAATACAATTATAAGATGCAGCCTATTAAACATATTATCATATTATCATATCAAACATATTATCATAAGACGACGCCTATTAAACATATTATCAATTTATCATATCAGATTGAGCAAATTTATAAAAAAATAATTAATACAATTCCAAAATGGCTTACTATGTGTAGTCCTTGATTTAGTTATAGGTTGCTTTGGAGGAGTACGTGCCCTTTGCGTCTTTGCATATCTGTTATGGAAAGACAATCTCAAACACCCCCTAAGCACCTATAAAAAAATTAATAAACAAATAAGCACTTCTAAAATAACAACTTCCACAGCTTTAGGACCTTTATGGTGTAATGATGGTGTGCTTATAGTATGAATACCTTATTTGCTTTGCGACTCCTCTCTAACTGGTCATTCCTTGTGGCCTCTGCACGCATTTTATAATTATACCAATGCAAATGGGTATTAGAGATCACTGATATAAAATAAAATTGAAGAAAGATTACTTACTTTCTTGTGAGTTTCTTCTCATTCCCATTGATGTTACTAACTTACTATTAGGAAACCACTCATATTTTGAATTTTTTGTTTCAAACAATGGTGTCTTTTGAACTCTCTCTTGAAATATCCTCAACTCATGTTCCTTTTTGCATACTCTCTTTCTTCCTATTTCTAGTAGCCAAATGCTTCAACTATAACAAACTGCATAATCAAAAAAGTTTTCATATCTAATCTAAAATTGTCCTATCCTTAACATGTTTTCAAAGCAGCATATAAATGTGTAAAGACCCTAATATTACTGACAACATAGCCCTGATCTTACTGTCAAATGATAACACTAAATTTAGTACCAAATAACACCTATTTTCTTCTTATTTTGGCCACTGCTACATAAAGAGTAACAAAGTAGTCATGGCGGTTCAGACCAACCATGCAATTTTTATCTCGCACCATAACAATGGTCTGTTTCAACCTAAACACATTCCCCGTTCTTGTTGATTTTTATCTCACACCATACCATGGCTTCAGTGTGTTGATTTTTAATATAGTTTCTTCAGTAGTGAACCTAAAACGCTATATTATACATTTTGCAATTAGTGGTGCATTTTAGAAACTTATTACTTTAACAACTTTAGGTGCAATTTTTTCCTTCTAACTAATCAATTGCTATATCCAATGTTAAACTATATAAACGACTAGCTTAGAGACCCGTTGACACCGGGTTAATTTTTAAAGAAATAGATAAATGAGATGATAAAAAAACAACGAATGTAAACATATTCCATTAATATTTGAAAGGAATAATAAGTAATAAGTGACTTATTCGATAAACAATTGAGTTTTTAATAATTAAAATAATAAACGTCCATGCATTGGCGTCTCCAAAATTGATGGTCATGAAGAGCAAATGTATTCAATGATTGCTCATCAAGTTAATAGCCAATGCCCGTTCCATGAACACCTAATGATTTTTAAAAAAACAAAAAAATGTAAGTGTACGGTTTCCAATCGTATTAGAGACTGACAATTAACTAATCCATGATCGATTGATGAGAATATGTGAGTAAAGAACCTATTAATCGACAAAGAATATTTTTTAGGAGTACATCGTTAATGACGATATATATTGTAGTTAAAATCACTTAATCACTCCTACAACCCGTTTCATTACAGTTAAATATCTAACACTTATATTCAAAATCACTTAATCACTCCTACAACCTGTTTCATTGCAGTTACATATCTTATGCTTATATTCAAAATCACTTAATCACTTAATTACTCATGCAACCCATTTCATTTCAGGTGTTTACCATCTCCTACAACCCGTTTCATTACAGTTAAATATCTTAAGCATATATTCTAAATCATTTAATCACTCCACCCCTACAACCCGTTTACGCTTATATTCAAAATCACTTAATCACTCTTACAACCCGTTTCATTAAAGTTAAATATCTAACGCTTATATTCAAAATCACTTAATCACTCTTACTACATGTTTCATTGCATTTAAATATCTTACGCTTATAGTCAAAATTACTTAATCACTCCTACAACCCGTTTCATACAAAGTTTTAGAAATGGTGATTGCACCTACATCTTAATGGTTGCATAGAGGCCATATTGTATCCTAAAGCTTACATGTTTAGTAAGATATACAGCCTTCACTGTACCCAAAAAAGTGTCAACTAAACGCTTTCTAACAGATAGAAGAACACCTGATATAGAACCTGAAGCCACACAAAATGCACTGTCATTTGCTCCGGTCGTTCTTTAAATCCAGGTTCAAACCAACCCTAGCCACAATTTGTGTAAAGCCCTACTTTTCAGTACTTCCAGTATGTAAAATGGGTCAAGATTCAGGTATCCCCGATGACCCACCTGTCAAAGTTTCAGATTTGACATTTAAATTAAGAGACACATTAAGTTTGAGTTTTAGTTAACACAAATAAAGCTATTTTCATTTAAGATAGAAAATTTCCCAAGCCCAATAACTGTAGCCTTTCTATTGTCACAACTACCTTCAAAATTTGGAGACTTTATAAATATATCAGCAACTGTGCTGCGTGATTCAGCGACATCCTGGTAAACATTTTCTCCATAATGGTCGTACCTGTTATAAGAAATTACTATTATCTTCGGTTGGTAATGTCAGGTATTGTGAACCAAATGATTATTATAACATTACTCACATGTTTCATATGACTTCGGTTTCTGGAGCACTTGGATTAAAATAGTAACATGTAGCAGGCGTACTTGATAGCCGAAGGCCTGTGATACGTAAGTTTCATGTTAAGGGAAACCAATAGTGATAGCGTGAGGTGGAAGGTTCTGTTATCAGACTCACCCCCATAAGTCTTCACCAACCGTGAGCTAACCGCCATCATCACTGGCTTGTCCAAGTTCTCATAATGCTGCAAAGGGAAAATCTTTAGCCTTGTCGTTTCGAAGAGATAACCTAACAGTGTTACACCTGCATAAGGCGTTCATTTAGGCGTGTCACATCTTTCAAAGACCTGAAAACCTATTCGTTAACGGTTATACTTACTCTAGATTCTGAATGATGATATCTTTCCAGACTACTTTCTTCTTTGTTGGTTCCGTAACATCTCGTTCATCACCAACACGTTGGATAACGCCAATGTAATCAGTCAGTATTGCTTCTCTCTTATTTGCTCGTGAGTATAGTTCATTCTGCGCAACGGCGATATATATGGTGGTCGGGGAACACCAGTATCTGGATATCGTTGGATGTTGGCCATTGTTCCAAACAGCAAAGTGAGCTCCTGCGGCAGTGTTTGCATCCGTTTTTTTTGTTTCTTTGAAACCAAATCTGGTCATTGCGTGCGTTTATTCATTTCTAGATCCCTATCGAACCGCTTGGTATCACGCACTTCCATATTCGCCATATGGCCCTCCCCGTATCATAGAAAAGTACTATATCGATATTGATGAATATGTCTATATGGTGGACCAAGAGATTCTGTTGGTCACCGATGATGTGGAAAAGGTACGACACCTAACGAAGACATAGAGCACGATATATTGGTTTGGTAAAGTGCAACCGGAACAGTTATTAGAACTACGTTATAATGATAATGGTTATCGATTATCATTCACAATATGCAAAATGAATCAACATTATACCCGGGAAGTGCATAATAAAAAGAAAACTTCATTAAATAGAAAATCCCCATTATAAGACTCACATTTTCGACGAATGTATAAGTATGTTATGTTTTACCTCTGACAGAGCTAATCGGTTGACGTCGAGGTTTTTATTAAATCAAAAAAATTCATACGCAAAATTAAAGTTTCAATTATTTTATCGACAAAAGGAAATCCAGTTTCATCAGCCAAATATTAAAGTCGAACAAATATACCTCTTGACCTCTAATCCATTCTTCTCGTTGCCTCTTGATAACCTCTGTTCTGGGATCATACTTCATGTACACACGATGGGCAAATCGCGACATTTTCTATGTCCTGTAGACATGAAGTTGAAAATTGGCATCATCCTTATCATTACACAAAAAATGCATAAACATGAGAGCCCATTTTTTATGTTCCAATCCAAGGGAGCTTTCACATACCAGTGAAAGCTTAGCGTTTTACCTGACCGGCCAATTCCAGAAATTGCAACAATGTAAAGACATTGGTCGCTTAACCTTAATGCCGAAATCTAATCTTTATTGACTGTTTGTTTATTGGCTGGAATATTAGTTGTTTATTACTCTTCGCTCGAGAGTCCATCCTATAATATATAGAGACAATGCATCAGATGCACCCGCTGCCATCGTATTTTTGATCATGTATGCCACAAAAAACAGGACCCATAAGTATCCAAGATGCAGAAACAATAAACATTATGTTACTTCAAACTATAATTATAAGATATGATAACCATACCATCAAAACTACACTCAGTTTTGGGTGGCGCACTCAGTTCGATGTGGCGAAGCTCGCTTTCCTATTCTACATATTCCGTGAAAACAATCGTCCTGAAAAGGAAGTGCTTATTAATAAGCAAAAAACTGAAAAGGAAGTGCTTAGATATAACTGCATCATACCTTATTAAGCTCATGAATAATATTGTAAATATCATGACCGCCACTATGTAGCGGTGTTGACCTGAGTAACAATAAGGCGACCATCCTTTCCTTACATGTCTGAAATATCAAACAAAGAGTCAACATCACTCATATCTCATGAAGTCGAAACTGGAATATCTGAATCTTATAATAATACACACATACAGAAAAACTAATATGAGAAACACTAAACTGGATTTAAATGAGATTCATAATTGTATCTCCAAACCAAAGCGTACATTTCTTATTTGCAAGAAAATATATACATTATAGCTTTAAACAGTGATTCATACGTGTCCTGCATATCCCGCTCGGTTACTTGGATATATACAAACTCATAGACGTCATCCACTTTTCTTTAAATCAAACAAAAGGTATTGCAACACACTCGTACCTTTTTTTTATAGCATCATACAAAATTTCCATTAATATAAATTAAAAAAAAAAAGTCTAAAACAATACGTAAACAACAAATTCAGAATACAAATACGTACAATTCATGTCTAGAACACTACTGAACACTAAGTTAACCGAAAACCTCTACTTAACTAATATTCAACTTAAACAAAGAACATTTTTATTACACACCCAATCCATGTATATGAAATTAAATTTTACAAATTAGTGTGTAGGGAAAAGTCGTCCAAAATACATATGTATCCTTGTATTGTATATAACTTCATAAACTATTTTATCCAAACACTTTGGATTATTATTGTGATCATATATTTATTTATAAATCTTATATCAGCCATTAAATTTTTATGAGTATAAAATAGTAGTATCAACTATGCAAAATTAGTTATTTGGGTCAACCCAATTCGACCCATTTCAACCTTTGGTGAAAATCCCATCCAATTTTCCACTATTGGGCAGATTCGTATGTTTGTACAAAAAAAATACTCTTTGACAGTCGAGACTTTACCTTTCCACCATTGAGCAAAGCTGATCATGTACAACTTTAGCCTCAATCAAGTCACCTTTTAATGGCAAGCACTTTAACCACGCGGAACAATCGATCACATAGCACAATTTATATCATTTGCAACCTCACCTTTTGTCAATAAAGGAACTTAAGTAGACACCAAACATCTTTTCCATTTTAGCAAAACATCATTAGTTTTCGATTATATATTCTTTGAGTGTCTTAAGCCAATTATATTTTACACGAAGGAGTTATTAGTTATGCTTAATTACATTGATATAACAAATCAAGATCACCGATTAAAAGAAACACAATAATGGCAAAGCCCGAACATACTTTCGCAGTGCAAATATCGGTCAAAACTTGATAGAATCTATAAAGATAGATACTACACTATCATTTGTTGGGGTGAATTAGGACATAGTTAATGTTTTTTGATAACCAAAACAAAGTTGTATACACTTTCACTGAAAGAAGTGGTTTGGGAGTTTCTTACCATTGAATCATCTTCAACTTTCACGTGACGGCACTCAATCAAGAACCTATTCCACAGAAGTAGCAAAATAAATGAACATCAACAATCTTACAAACCCAAATCAAAATCATTACAAGACACACACGAAAAGCTCAAAGGTATCCGAAATTATAATAGCGGTACCTATACGTCGCACAACACTCGAACTCGAACCGAACAACACCCAAAATATGCACACATTGAATAAGCGACTTGAAGGACTTTGGCAACCTTAAAATTAGCTAACTATTTGGTAGCCTAATAATCATTTGCAATAACCACTTTTGTGAGTCGCAACATGATTTTCAAAGGAAAAGGGAGATTATTTGTATCTATTACTTCCTAAAGAGATTATTAAAGCTCAAGCAGCTGGAGAAAAGATACATGTTGAGCAGATGAGATTATATAACCAAATACTTTTAGAGATGACTTCACTCAAAACCCTATGAGATAGCAGCTGGAGAAAGAATACATGTTGAGCAGATGAGATATGAAATAGAGGAAGTGTAAGAACTATTTAAGAAACTTTGAGCTACATATCACATTTTTAAAGACAACCTACAATATGATCATACTCGCACAAAATCTAATAATGAAAAATATATGTGGAAATTATTACTACGTCATTAAGTTACATTTAAGAATCACAGTGTTCTTCATAAATCACAGTGTTCTTCATGATTCCGGGTTCATGGTAAAATACAGGAAAGTTTGAGTATAATATAAAATCGTGAACGAAAACACTTATACCTGTAATAGTCTATTCTCTTGAGCATATATTATCTTCCAACTGGGTAAGATATCAAAGCCAACGCCACATGACCAAATGATTGAAATTATATTCTCGCTACAATGCTCATAATACACAAACTAAAATCCATATGAATACAACTATAATTTACAATTAAGCAAAGAAGACCAAATCAATATAAATTAAATCAATTTACAAAAAGTTACCTGCTATGTAGAAACTCCCAAAATCGTCATATATGTATCACAACAACCTGAAAAGAAAACAGAACACAAAAAAAACATCCAAATGAATTGAATAGAAACACAATCATATTGATGATTAGAAAAAAAAAAATCCAAATGATGTAATTGGAAGTAATTAGGGTTTGAAAAACAATTAGATTTAACTATTCTAACATCCAAATAATAGAACTCTAATCCTGTTATCAATCTCTACTATGGGATTTAAGCTGAAACCCTAAAAAACTTCAATAGATGCGATTAAGATTGAACTGGATGAATTGATTAGAAGATTTAAAGTGATTTTGAGAAGGAATGTGTTATTTTTTGGGTGAATTTGAAACTGAATATTGATTAGGGATTTAAAAACGAAGCGTATTGAGGAATATTTTCTTTGGAGCGGATGAAGACATTTTTTGGGTGAATTTGAAACTGAATATAACTGAAGAAGGAGAGGAGCGCAGGTTGAATGTGTGTTTTAAAAGCCTCTTGCATAAAAGTATTGTACATGGTAGCTAAATAAGGAAGTGCATTAAACGAATTTTTAATGCTGGTAGCTTAGTAGGCTTGTACAAAAGCTTATTTTATTATATATAATAATAATAGATTTATTACATGAAAACATAATTCAATTAATACAAACTCTTAATTAATTCTTGATTTAAATTCAATTAAACCCTAAAATGATAAATTACCTCCATTTGATGATTCCTTAATACACGCGAATTCAATCATATATTCAAAACAACATAAGAGTTATTGAAAACCGCAAGATTAATGAAATTATAAATTAAAAAAAAAAGAAAAAAAAAAAAAAAAAAAAAAAAAAAAAAAAAAAAAACCTTACAATAATCAAGTATCAATTTCATGCACTTGGTTAATTTGGTTTTCCGCACATCCAACATCCTTGAATGTTTAGTTTTTATTGCTTTTCAGCATGCTTGATTTGGTTAATGATTGATTTCTCCAACCGCTTCTTTTTATTGTATCATTTGATTTGGGGAAAAACAGGTTTCGGGTATGAATTTATTTGGGAGAAACTAATTTAGGGTTTGAATATGATTTGGGGAAAAACAGGTTTCGCGGCTTGATGAATATTGGGGGATTTGATTTTGGGGGAATTGTACATAATTAGGTTGGGATATGATTGTGATTTTGATATGAACCAATTTTGGTAACCGATTTGTCAAGGTCAAAAGCATTTAATTTGATTGAATTCGTTTGTGAGGAGGATTAGAGATTTGGGGGAAAACGGTTCAGGCATTGAATGAGGGAGGGAATTGTTTGCATCGAACGGTTCACAGAGTTTTGGGCAAAATAAATGCCACATGGCATTTTTATAGAATTTTGGGGGAGATGACATTTGAACAAACCCTCCCTTATATGGAGGAGTGATTTTCCACACATTCTTAATAAGTTATTTAAATCGGACACTGACGATGAAATTTTAAACCATGCATACATGATTCTCACGAAAAACAACATTCTTATTATAATTCACCCCCCTTGAAAAGTTGAAAGTAAATACTTCATGTAAGACACTAACTAATATTATTGTAACTCACTCCTTGGACCGTAACAGTGTAAGTCCACAATTCTAACAATCATCTCATCTTGCAGCCTTTTGCGTAGTTGCATCTTTGTTCTACGGATTCCTTAAGCTGCTTGGTAAGACCAATCAAAAGTTACAATACTTATATGACCAAAAAATATAAGAGAAAGAAAGTTACTTATTTTTTGAGTAAAGTCCAAAAACATCCACATGGTTTGCCGTGGCTGTTTACATCCTAAACTTTTTGGAACAATTACATCCTCCGTTAGTAAGTTGGCACAAAATCATCCCTAAAGACGAATGCTGCAAAAATGTCCCCGTTAAGTCCCCCACGTGCTGGTCACGTGAGGGGTATTTTTGTCCATGACATATTTTTGTCCTATGGGTATATCCACCCACCCCACTCCAACTCATCATTATCATCACCACCCTCACACACTTCTCTCTCCTTCTCCGCCGGAAAAAGGACGCCGCCACCACCACACCGTCGGCCTCCACCACACACCACCCACCTCAAAAGACTCCCCACATCATTTCCTTCCCGATCCACAACATCACGCGCCACAGAAACCCTCCCACTCTCTCGTCATTCACTCACGCGCCACCTAACCACCACCCTATCACCACCACCAGTCTCTATTTGTGACAAAGATAAGGTAGGGTTAAAACCACGGTTTAGCTTGTGACAAAGATAAAGGTAGGTTTCGTTGGGTTTGAGCCAAGAGCAAGCAAGAACAAGGGTTCGGTTAATAGGTCCGTTTGGTCCGTGGTTGGAGTCGAGGGAAACACCAAGGACTAATAGGGTCCGTTTGGTTCGTGGTTATATCCGTGAGTTGCCGAGACCAACAGGTCTCGGAATTGGTTTTGTATGAGTTTGATGTGGGATTGAAAGTTGAGTTGATTTGGAGATTGATTGAAATTGCGGTTAAGTTGCCGAGCCGTCGAGATGTTAATCGTTTTTTTTTTTTTTTTTTTTTTTTTTTTTTTTGTTTAGTAAAATGCTTGCCACATTATTTCTAGTGTTTCTGCCAGAGATGGGGGAGAAAACTTCCCTTGTAATTTCTGCTATCATATAAAATAGAGACAATCAACTATTAACAGAGTTACAGTTTGCAGATTCATTAAGTATTGTTTTTCGATTTTGTGTATTTTCTCATGATGAACTACTTGAAAATACGTGCTTAAAAAAGAATGATGGATGTGAAGAAAGAAGACATACTATATCAAGAATTTAATTAGTATGGTGTAATGTCTCTTTTTATTAATGCTAAGTATGCTACTAAGGTGCTAACCTTTTAGTCATTGGCTTATTTGTGATGGCATTACAAATGATATAGAGAATGAAATGCAATCTTTATTGAAATTTACATTGTATGTATAATGTGACTTAGAGTGATGGGGAGGTACATTGGAATATCCTGGCCCTTAATGGAGCTTAAACTGGCGCAATGTCTATGGGAGGTATAATGGAAATGTTAGTCACTAGAAAACAGTTTAGGGACAAAAATAGAAATGGATAAAAATACCCCTCACGTGACCAGCACGTGGGGGACTTAACGGGGACATCTTTGCAGCATTCGTCTTTAGGGATGATTTTGTGCCAACTTTACTAACGGAGGGATGTAATTGTTCCAAAAAAAGTTTAGGGATGTAAACAGCGCCACGGGGCAAACCGCAGGATGTTTTTTTGGACTTTACTCTCTTTTTTTTTGAGATTTTGATTTGTCTTTATGTTGCATTACGACCTTTCTTTAAAGATACGATTAAGATTCATGAAGATACAACAAATCTCTTATCTCATGTATGTTTCAAGATACTTTTAAAAGATAACACCAGCACCCATCATCAGTATTATACTACTTCGACTTTTGAAGCCACTAGAAGAAATGCATCCACTTTTATTAAATGTATTGTGACGCATTTTCCTGATGCAATTTGGAGTACCAATGAAGATGGTCACAATTTTATTCAATATTTCGTGATCCGTCGTTCAGAGAAGATTTACAGCCTACTATATGAAATGAGCGAGCACAAGAATATTTATAAAACAATTAAAGATTCATCTGGAAATACCCTTTTGCATTTGGCTGCAAGATTAGCACCTACTAACAAATTGAATATTATATTGGGGGCAGCTTTGCGAATTCAACGTGAACTACAATGATTCAAGGTAATGTACTTTCACCAATGACTTAAAGTTTGAATTTTATTCAACATACATAAAATTGTTAAGACGTATTATTATATATCTTCCAAGGTTAATGTTTCTTGTAATGTTTATTAGGAAGTTGAACGATTTGTATGTCCCTTAAACCGGATACAAAAGAACTCAGATGATGAAACGCCTGAAATGGTATTTACAAGAGAGCACAAAGACTTGGTACTCGAGGGAGATAATCGATAAAGAAAATCTGAATCATACGATTACAAATTTGCACTCATTATCACCGTTGTATTTGTTTATGACTATAACCGTGCCGGTGGAAATAATCGGGATTCGTGGATACCAATTTTTACTAACAAGATGCGTTCACGATATTTGCTATATCAGATGCGATATCATTATTCACAGCTGTTACGTCATTGTTAATGTTTTTATCGATCCTTACGACACGTTTTGCGGAACAAGACTTTCTTTTTAAATTACCTACGAAGATGATTATTGGCCTCACTATGTTGTTCCTCTCGACGACAACCATGATCATAGCTTTTGGAGCAACATTGTTCCTTGTGTTTGGACAAAGTAACTCATTGATGCTTATTCCAATAGGTGCATTGACATGCCTTCTGACGACGTATATGCCCCGTCGGCCTAACACCGAAGGGACTAACACTCTTAACCGAAGGGACCGATACTCTTAACCGAAGGGACCGCTACTCTTAACCGAAGGGACCGATACTCTTAACCGAAGGGACCGATACTCTTAACCGAGGGTACCGATACTCTAAGGCAAGTCAAGTCGAAGGTACAATGACAGTCATCCGTCCAAGGACACGCCGACCGACAAGATTTTTGGCACTTAACTGGATACACTTTGTCTCATCCCCGTGGATGTCGTACATGACCCTGGGATGTTGTCGCCTCGATATCGCCAACGACCCCATGAAGTACGATTGGACCGTGGACCGAACGATGACATCGGGTAGTATATATACTGCATCATGATTTGGAAATAAGGTATCATTTCACACACATACATTTATACTATACCTTCGTAAAACACATACTTACTTTACGTTGGAGTCGGGTCCCGGGATAACACCGGGCGAGACTAACGTCGTTCATCTTAGCAGGTATCTGGAAGGCTTATTCCTAAGGCTGAAGGATAACTGCAAAAACCCACAAAAAATTACTTTGACATTGGCGCCATCCGTGGGACTCGCATTCAATCTACCAGAGCTGTAGAATGACGGGTTCGACACCACCAGAAACTTCAGGAGGAAGTTCCACACCATTGACAAGGGAGCAGTTGGAAGGGTACGTGACTGCTCTTAAGTCAATGATAAAAGAACATAATAGCCGGAGGGATACCGTTGAGCCACTACGATTGGACTTCGAGGACGAAACGACTCTTGATAAGGACGAGCCGAAGATAAGAAGAAGGAAATAGTTACGGGGAACAAAGTGAAAGATGAAGACACAGCGAAACCTTTCAAAGAAGTCTCGAATCTCCATTCGGAAAGCGTATCATCGAAGTTTTCGCTCGGAACACAAGATGCCCACCCACATCAAGCTGTACGATGGGTCTACGGACCCCTAAGACCATCTCAACAGATTTACTGGAGCAGCGGGACATGGAGAGTGGCCAATGCCCGTGTGGTGCCGCATGTTCCAACAAACGTTGGATGGAAAGGCCCGGGGATGGTTTGATGGGCTTCCGGCGGGGAGCATTGATGAATGGGCGGCTTTTAAGGATCAGTTCGAGGCTCGCTTCTCCCTGCACAAAGCTTGTGTCAAGGACCCTACAGAGATCGCCAAGATAGTGAGAAAGGCTAATGAAATGCTGCCGGAGTTCAAAGAAAGGTGGACAACGGAGACAGGATTCATACAGGGGGCTCCGGAGATCATGAGGATCTCTCATTCATGAGCGGGTGCAAGTGCCCGAGGCGCCAAGCGGTTCACGATACGATCCCTAAGACCTGGAGGAGATGATGATTAGGGTCGACGACTTTGTAAGGTCGGAAGAAGCTTTCGCAAGATCGAACCGCTAGGGAGAACACTATGATACAACCGGAAGAGCCTCGACGGGACCCTTCCGAAAGGACAAAAGGGTCGTCGAGAGTCACTACGAGGAGATAAGAGGAATGAAGGCGGCATGCGTACTCAGGAAGAGACCGTGGAAGTTCACACCGCCATGGTGACAGATCGGCTCCTTATGTGCCCCATCGCGGTGACCACCAGAACCGAGGCAACCCACGCCTAACCCTAGATTCACTTATAAAACCACCAAAGAGATCTTAGCCACCGAGCACCGCCTACGCCACCCTCCGGCCGATGCGTGACCCCCCACGCAAGGAAAATCAAGATAAGTACTGTGATTATCATGGAGAAAAAGGGCACTATACGAATGATTGCTACCAGCTCAAAAGACAGTTAGAGATAGCGTTGGAGTCAGGGAAGCTAAATCATCTGGTCAAGGATCTCAGGCAGAAGGGAAGGAGAGAAACCCCAAGGAATGACGCAGGAACTAAAGACAAGGTCATCAACATGATCCGAACCTGGCCCGAACGAAGGAAAAGGAAGTCAACGGAGCAAGAGGAAAGATGGATGAATGTGCCTATAACATTCCCTCCCCTCCCCGACGGAGACGTGTCGGATGACCCTCTCATAGTTGAAGCCACAATGGAAGGGTACTTAGTAAGGAGAGTCTTCGTAGATGAAGGAGCTTCGGTGGAGGTAATGTTCGAACACTGCTTCAACAACCTACCTCATGAGATAAGGAGTCGAATGAAACAGACACAGACAGATTTGCTGGGATTTGCCGGGCAGGTAACACGCCCACTGGGAAAATCGAATTAGATGTATCATTCGGAGACGAGGGGTTGTACAGGAAGGTCAGGATGAAGTTCACAGTTATTCGAGCACCGTCACCATATAACGTTATCTTAGGAAGGACCGGATTGAAGATCCTGCGAGCCATACCTTCTACGGTTCATTCCATGATGAAGTTCCCAACGCCTCAAGGAATTGCCACGTTGGTCACTCGTTCGTCCATCATTTCGAATGCGGGAGGTTGGAAAATTACGCACCATCGCTCCGGGCAAGATAAGGAAGAAACAGCACGAGAGGTGGGGTTAACGGAGAAGTAGCGATCAACCCCGCCTTCCCGAACAAGTCAGAACGACAGGGTGCGGCCGTCCACGAGGGCAAACGACGCCAAGGAGCTTTTGCGAAGGAACATCGACATATTCGCATGGGAACCGGCGATATGACCGAGTCCCTAGAGCAATCATAGAGCATACCCGAATGCCAACCTTCGATAGACCGGATGTCAAAACGCCGAATGTTGGTGCGCAGATCAAGTCGAGCGGTCAAAGGAGGTAGAAGAATGGATCAAGGCCGGCATAGTCGGTGGTGAAATACCCCACTTGGATATCCAACCCTGTTCTGGTGAAGAAGTGTGACGGAAGCTGGCGTATGTGCATTGACTTCAAGAACATCAACTCCGCCTGTCCCAAAGATTATTACCCCTTGCCAGAGATCGACTGGAAGATCGAGTCGGTCATGGGGTATAAATACAAATGTTTCTTGGATGCTTACAAGGGGTATCACCAGGTACAAATGGCGAGAGAGGACGAAGAAAAAACAGCGTTCTACACTGAGCAAGGAACCTACTGCTACACCAAGATGCCATTCGGCCTGAAGAACGCCGGAGCCACCTATCAACGGATGATAGACTCCGCCTTTCAATCACAGATAGGGAGGAACCTAGAAGCCTATGTGGACGACATGGTCATCAAGAGCAAGGAAGAGCGGGGAATGCTAGCGGACATAGCGGAGACATTCGACAACCTCCGGAAGATCAACATGAAGTTGAACCCCAAAAAATGCTCTTTTGGAATGGAGGAAGGAAAGTTCATGGGGTATATGGTAACTTCAGAAGGGATTCGAGCAAACCCAAAGAAGACGAAGGCAATAATGGACATGCAATCGCCAAGGACCACGAAGAAATGCAGAGCCTCGGTGCAAGTTATGGCACTTAATCGTTTCTTGGCTCGGTCGGCCGAAAGATCCTTACCGTTTTTCGAAACACTCAAAAGCATCACCAAGGAGAATAAGGAGGAGTACCGGTGGACGGAAGAGGCAGAATCGGCCTTCCAGGAGATGAAAAAGCTGATAACAGATCTTCCCTCACTAACAACACCATCGGCAAAAGAAACACTGTATGTATATCTAGCGACGGCGAGGAAGCGATCGGCGCGTTCTCCTCACGGAAAGGAAGGGAAGGCAGTTACCGATTCGTTATGTGCCGAACACTCAACGAAGCCGAGAAGAACTATGCCCGATTGAAAAAGCGGCATTATGTCATTACACATGTCAAGAAGGCTCGGAGATACTTCGAAGCACATCCTATAAAGGTGATCACAGACCAACCGATAAAGCAGATCCTCAATAAACCGGAGGCGTCCGGGAAGTTAGCTAAATATTCGGTGGAATTGGGTGCATACAACATAACCTACGAACCCCGAAATGCAATCAAAGGCCAAGTGTTAGCGGACTTCCTGTCGGAAGCTCCCATCGGAGAATGCAATGAGAAGTACTTCAACCAACCCACGCCGAAGAAGAAGGAGGAGGGGAAATGGCTTTTATACACGGACGGGCGTCCAATAACAAAACTCGGAGCGGGTCTCGTACTAATCAATCCGGAGGGAATGGAATTCACTTATGCCATCCGACTTGAATTCGACAAAGACTAATAACGGCCGGTAACGAAGCCTTCTTGGCGAGGCTTAAGGATGGCGAGAGAGCATGCGGTTCGTAGCCTTGAGGTCCGGGTGGATTCTAAGTTGGTGGCTAACCGATAAGCGGAGATTATGTGGCAAGTCACGAAAGTATGATCAAGTACCTAGCGGGCGAAGGAGTACATAGCTAGTTTGAGAACTTCACCATCCGGAACATCCTTAGAGGTCGAACCAAAAGCGCGATGTGCTTAGTAAGCGGCCACGGTCGCTTTGACCACTTGAAGGAAGTCTTGGTGGAGGTGCTAAGGAAAGATCGATGAAGCAAAGAGGTTAACAATGTTGTTGAAGAGGGAGACAACCGGATGACCCCATCATTCGGTGTCTCGAGGAAGGAATTTGGTAGGAAGACCCTAATGAAGCCCGCAACCCGAGGATGAAAATCAACCAATATGTCATGGAAGACGGCATACTCTACAAGAAAGCCTATTTGGTACCTATGATGAGGTGCGTGGGTCCCCTACAAGCAAACTACGTTATAAGAGAGATACACATGGGAGCGTGTGGTATGCATTCCGGTCCTCGATCGGTCGTGGCAAAAGCCATCACTACAAGAATTCAGGCAGTTACCCACGGAATTTACCCATAAAAACTTTTTTGTGGGTATCCACCCACCAAATTACCACAAATTACACATGCATAGCAAATTAAGAAACTGAACAAGTTTACCCTCGAAATTCCCACATATTTTCCCACTGAATTACCCACAAATTTATATTTGGTGTGTAATGTGTGTGTAAATTATTTTCGTCATTATATTTCACACGGATTAACCACGGAGTATGTTATCATGGGTAAATATCTGGGTATTTTCGTGGGTATATTTAACTTACCCACACATCAAGCAAGTCCTTTTGGTTCGTGGGTAAGTTTTTGTGGGTAAGTCGTGAGTAATTGTTTCCACACGGATTTACCCATGTATTATGGCATGGGTAGTTTTTGGTATGTCTTTTTTAAGTGGCAGTATTATGGGTAAGTATATATACCCACGACTTTACTCACGACTTTACCCATGCCTCGCTTTCATGGCTATTTACGTTATATATAAACACATGAATTTACTCATTTTGTTTTGGATAATTTTTATTGGGACATCGATGCAACATATGTACCTGTTGAGAAATTAATGAAAGTAAATCTATATTGCTATACTAATATCTTGTACTAGTATTGAATAATTTTAAGACTAGCCTTATCAGTTACACCAAAACACCCTTACTCACCTTCTACCTCAACAACACATCAAATTTCTCACTCCACCTTTTCATGCTCACTTCCTCTCACCATTCACCCTTATCAATCACACCACCCTCACCATTTTAACCATTTTTTATTTATCAAAAACTAAAACTTTTATTATTCATAAATTAAAAACGTTATATTGATAATTAAAACGTTAACGTATGAAATTAAAACATAAACATTTGGTGTAAAGCATTCAAGCTTTTACATTTGTTTGTAGTTGTTAATGAATTCTTGTTTCTCAGCGATGATTCGAAGCAATTCATTCTCAGCCAGTGCGGCTTCAACATCAATTTCTTCACGTAGTTGCATAGATGTAAACGTACGAAATCAAATAAATTAATTTTTCATTCATTTAAATAAAAATACAAATTACAATACGGAATTTAAAAAACAATACGAAAGCTAAAACACAATTGTCCTTTTCGTACTTTGCATGTAGCCAAACAAATTTAGTATTGATTTGATCTTGGATTTTTGTTGCCTTTCTAAACAAAACATTATGTATATTTTTCCAAAATTCTTCTTTTAAAAAAGTGTCAATCAAAGCACGGTTTTCTTGAGGAATGCCATTGCATTTATGGTATACTATCCTCAGATCATTTTTAGTTATGCTTGCATTGTTAAATTGCATGACTAAGTCGATAATCGCTTGCTGACGAACGCTATCCTCCTTAATTAGTTTATCAACACAAGCTTTGATTTATTCGATAGCGAACATTCCATAATATTTTAGGTAGACAATAGTTGTTTTTAGTAGATGGTATATAAAGAAGTTGTGTTTAAAATTTTGAGGTTTAGAGGGTATTTATATGTAATAAAATGGTAGTGGAGAAAGTGTTTTTTTTTTTTTTTTTTTTTCACAAAGTATCCATAGCAAACTTAAGGTCAACCCGAGAACTCGAATCTTAAATAGGGTTGGATGTCGGGTTGACATATTTAACTTAACTCGGGTTCGGGTCGACCTATTTGACCGAATAAAATTTTTTTTTTTTTTTATTATATTATTTTATAAATTGTCTATATAAATTATAACAAGTATGCAAATTTATGACTATTTTACTCAGATTGGGTTGACTTGAATCTGAATTGACCCGACTTGAATCGATCCGAACCCGACTAACTCGAGTTTAAATTGGGTCGAGTTCGGGTATGTTATTTTTAGTTTTGACTCGACTTCGACCCGACCCGAATTAACCCATGTCCAACCAACCCGACCCGACTGACACCCCAACTAACTACAAATGCATTTTTAACGTACTATAAAATATGTTATATTTCATTCTTATACATAAAACATGGGTTAATTTTTCATCGACTGAATAGATATTTATTTTTACTACATTTCAATCTGTTTTCAATATAATTCATTTTTCTAATGTTTTTCCTACTGAAATTCTTTTGATATTTGTTATAAATGTATTTTTCATTTTACCTCTAAAAGATTTTCATATTCCCGCTCCTCTCATTGCCAGAAAAATTTGAACTCCCTCTCAATTTTTATATTCCTCCCTTAACCGTCTGCAACTCAACTCTCGCATCTGAATCTCTTTTATCTCTCTTTAAAACAAGAATTCATGTTACATCGTCGTTGAAAAGGTGACATCCCACAAGCGATCTTGGCTTAGTTACTAAGGCTTATTTTGATTGATTTACCTCGAGTGGAGCCAAAACGAGATCAGAGTGAGTTATCATATTATTCGTTCATTGTCGATATCATATAAAATCATGTTCGTAATTTATCATCCTCGGAACATGTTTTTCGTCTGGTATTTAATAGATCTAATTCATTGGATTTGATATCATTAATTTTCGAGTTTGTGTTATTTACACCGTTATATAGGGTAGTAATTCCAATATTCCATGTAATAAATTGAATAGATATTGAATGCTGTTTGTTTCTCATTTTGAAGTTTATGGGACTGGGATGGAAGTGTTCTGTTATATTAAGAACTCATTAGTGCATTCTTAGTATAGCTTCTGGACTTATCATTTATCACGCCTAACAAGTGTTTGATATAAGTCCTTAACAAAGTTTAACCTTTGTTAACGAAATTAATGAGATTACAACAAATGTTTAGTTTGCATTATGCCCGCTGTCAAGACTACCATATTTGATCATTGATGAGTTCTATTTATTTTTTATTGTTCTTACGTAATATCCATAGGATTAGAGTATCGCCGCTATTAAAGATATCTTGAGCAAGGACATACTTTAAGCACTAGTTAGTATACTAAGTGTATCATTTTCATCAATATTTGCCAACACTGGAAATTGTAGAAAGAAAGAACAGTATGAGTGACATACTGTATTGTTTCAGGTTGTCAATGTATCCGTATACCATAGCATCATTATCTTAGAGGATACAAAAACAAGGTAAAATAATTATTCTTGGTGATTCTATTGTATCATGTATTTTCTTGAAACAAGTAATCATGTATATTATTCTTTTTAACAGGTTCTGCTGCATAATTATTCAAGTGCACCAAATGAAATTGTGAAAATAGCTAGAACTAAAAACATTGGTGTCGGTTCAACGTCTTTTTTAGTGCATATCTTGATGGATACCATGCAGAAGGTTTATTTTTATGAACCCTACTTGTAGATTTGATCTTAGATGGTGTCACTTTGTTAGTTTAGCATGTTGTAGATCAATAATTAACTTGACAAGGGTGCATGTTGATATTTGTTGTTTAAAAAATAGCGATCATACCATCAGACAACTTAAACAAGCTCATTTCTAATATTTCAAAAATTTAATCCTTTTTAAGGCTCTTCTTTATTAAACATGTAGGTTGTCACTCTGAAAGTGTTTGCCTTGTTAACCTACTCATGGTAGATTTGTAATTATTTAAATATCTTAACCTGGTTCATTCATGTAACCTATTCATGGTAGATTTGTGATTTTTTGTTAAATATATTAACATGGCTAATTGATGTTTGTTTGATCATATTATAGCTAACTATATATATATTTCTTTTCAGGGTATGATGAACTTTATGGATCTCTAAACCAAAGCATAGAGAGAGCGCATCATGGGTAGTCCATTACAAAGGAAATATAGTATGATGGATAGATTGCTCATGAATTTACTTGAGATGTTATATTTCAACTTGTCGATATACGTGTTATTATTTTTATTTTTGCGCTTACAAACAACAGCTACACATTTGTACAGTTTTTATGTAATGAATTGCGGGTGAAACCCTTCAAAGATTGTAATGGTTGCAATATGAACCAAATACAGTTTTTTATACTAATGTTGTGGATCGTATTCGTATACATTCTTAAATATCCTAGGGATTTAGAAACAAATTTTGAATTTACTTTTGTAAACATGTAGCCACGAGCTACAATAGGAATATTAGCGGTTAGTTTAGTCACGACTTCACTCACAGATATATGGTGATTGTTCAATATATTTACCCTCGGTGTTTACACACGATTGAATTCCATGGTAACTGTTCCCATATGATGATACCCACAAGTATGTCTATGGGCATTTTTGTGGTATCTTATGAAATCCCACAAACAAATTTACCCACCAATGGACAAGGTCAACCACCAAAAATATTGTGGGTAAACTTACCCACCGCTCGAATATCCCGTGGGTATAGAATTAGCCTCGAAGGTATTGCCCACGCATATAGGTTTGCGGGTGATTCGTGGGTATCAACCAATTACCCACGGATTTAGGTTCTTTACCCATGAATTTGGTCCGTGGGTATCTGACAGGATTCTTGTAGTGCATGCGGCAAGGATACTCACCGCCTACAATGCACTGGGATGCTAGAAACGAGATAATCAAGTGTGACTCTGCGGATCCACTCCCCGATACCACGCCCAAAACCAAGTCGACGCCCATCATGGCTCCATGGCCCTTCTACCAATGGGGTATGGACATAGAAATTTGGAATTAAACCCTTTCTTTTAAAAAAAACCAAAAAATTTTTTTTAAAAACAAAACCCCAAAAATTAAAAAATTTTAAAAAAAAAAAAAAACCCCCCCTTTTTTTAAAACCCAAAACCAAAAAAAAAAATTTTTTCCCCCCCAAAGGAAAGAAATTTTTTAAAAAATTTAAAAAAATTTAAAAACCTAAAATTTTTTTAAAAAAAAATTTTTTTTTAAAAAGGAATTTTTTTTTAAAAAAAAAATTTTTTTAAATTTTTTAAAAAATTGGTTCCCTTTTGGGTTATTTGGGAAAACCCTTCCCAAAATTTTAAATTTTTTTAAAAAAAAGGTATTTTCCCCTTTTTTTTTTTTCCCCCCAAAAAAAAAAAAAAATTTTTGGGGTTTAAACCAAAAAAAACCCCAAAAAATTTTAAATTTAAATTTTTTAAAAAAAAAAAACCCGAAAATTTTCCCTTTTTTAAAAAAAAAAAATTTTTTTTTCCCAAAACCCCAAAATTTTTATTTAAAAAAAAATTTTACCAAATTAAAAAAAAAAACCCAAAATTTCAAAATTTCCAAATTTATAAACTTAAAAAAATTTTTCCAAAAAATTTTTTTTTTTTTAATTTTTTTAAAAAAAAAAAAAAAATTTTTTGGGATTTTAAAAAAATTTTTTTAAAAAAATTTTTTTTAAAAAAAAATTAAAAAAAAAAAAAATTTTCCCCCCCGGGGGAAATTTTTTAAAAAAAACCCCAAAAACCCCCAAAATTACCGGAAAATTTAAAACCCTTTCCCAACCTTTTAAAAAAAAAGCCAAAAATTTTTTTTTTAAAAAAAAAAAATTTTTCCAAAATTTTTAAAATTTTTTTTTAAAAAAAAAATAAATTTTTTTGGGGGTTTTAAACCTTTTTTTAAAAAAAAAAATTTTTTTTAAAAAATAAAAAAAAAAAAAAAAAAAAAAAAAAATTTTCCAAAAAAAAAAAAAAATAAAAATTTTTTTTAATTAAAAAAAAAATTTTTTTTTTTTAAAAAAAAAAGGGGCCCTTTCAAAAAATTTTTTTGGGGGGTTTTTTTTTTTTTTTAAAAAAAAAAAAAAGAAATTATTTTCCCAAATTTTTTAAAAAAAAAAAAACCCCCAATTTAAAAAAAAAAAAAAACAAAAAAAAAAACAACAAAAAAAAGGGAAAAAAAAAATTAAAAAAAAAAAAACCCCGAAAACCCCCCAAAACCCTTTATAAAAAAAAAAAAAAAAAAAATTTAAAAAAACCAACATTTTTTAAAAAAAAAAAAAATTTTTTTTAAAAAATTTGGAAAAAAAAATTTTTTAAAAAACCCCCAAAAAACTCAAAAAAAAAAAAAAAATTTTTTTTTTTAAAAATTTTTTGGAATTTAAATTTTTTTTTTTAATTTTAAAAAATTGGAAAAAAGGGGGGGAAAAAAATTTTGGGGGTTTTGGGGGGGAAAAAAAAAAAAAATTTTTTTTAATTTTTAAAAAATTTTAAAATTAAACTTAAAAAAATTTAAAAAAAAATTTTTTTTTTTTTAATTTTTTTAAAAAAAATTTTTCCAAAAAAATTAATTTTTTTTTTTTTTTAAAAAAAAAAAAAAAAAAATTTTTTAAAATTTAAAAACAACTTAATTTAAAAAAAAAAAAACCCCCAAAAGGGAAATTAAAAAAAAAAAAAAAAAAAAAAAAAAAAAAAAAAAAACCCTTAAAAAAAAAAAACCCCTTTTAAAAATTTTTTTTAAAAAAGGAAAAAATTTTTTTAAAAATTTTTTTTTTTTTTTGGGAAAAAAAGGGTTTTATTTAAAAAGGGAAAAAAAAAAAAAAAAAAAAAAAAAAAAATTTTTTTTAAAAAAAAAAGGGGGTTTTTTAAAATTTTTTTAAAAATTTTAAAACAAAACATTTAAAAGAATTTTTTGGGGGGGGAAAAAAAAATTTTTAAAAAAAAAATTTTTGGGGTTTTAAAAAAAAAAAAATTTTAAATTTTGGGGAAAAAAATTTTTTTTTTGGGGAATTTTTAACCCAAATTAAATTTTTAAAAAAAATTTTTAAAAATAATTTTTAAAAAAATTTTTTGGCCCGGGGTTTTTTAAAAACCAAATTTAAAAAACCCAAAGGTTTTTAAAAAAAAATTTTCCTTGGAGCCTTTTGGAATTTTTTTTTTTTTTTAAAAAAAAATTTTTGAAAAAAAAAAAAATTAATTTTTTTTAAAAAATTTTAAAATTTTTTAATTTTAAAAAAATTTTTTAATTTTTTTTTAAAAAATTTAAAAAAACCCCAAAATTTTTTTTTGTTTTAAAATTTTTGGGGAAAACCAAAAAAAAACCCCCCTTTTTTTGGGAAAAAAGGGGGAAAAAAAAAACCCCCCCCCCAAAAAATTTTTAAAAAAAAAAAAAAAAACCCCCCCCCCCAAAAAACCCCCCTTCCCCCTTTTTGGTTTTTTTTTGGGGTTTTTTTAAAAAAGGGTTTTTTTAAAAAGGGGGGTTTTTTTAAAGGGTTTTTTTTGGGGGGGAAAAAAAAAATTTTAAAAGGGGGGGTTTTTTTGGTTTGGAAAAGGGTTTGGGGAAAAATTTTTTGGGGGGGGTTTTTTTGGGGGTTTTTTTTTGGGGGTTTTTTAGGGGGGATTTTTTTTTTTTTTTTTTTTTTTTTTTTTAAAAAACCCAAATTTTTTTGGGGGGGGGAAATTTTGGTTTTCTTTTAAAAGGGGAAAAAATTTTTTTTTAAATTTTTAAAATTTTTTTTGGATTTTTTAAAATTTTTTTAAAAAAAACCCCCCGGGGAAAGGGGAAAAAAATTTTAAAAGTTTTTAAATTGGGGGTTTTTTTTTTTTTTTCTTTCCGGGAAAAAAATTTTTTTTTAAATTCAAAAAAAAAAAAAATTTAAATTTTTAAAAAAAAATTGGAAAACCCCAAAACCCAAAGTCCAAAAATTTTAAAATTTTTCCTTTTTTTGGTAAAATTTTTTTGGGGACCTTAAGGCCTTTTAAAATTTTTAAATTTTTTCCAAAAAAAAAAAAAATTTTTTTTTTTTTCCCCCCCTTTTTTTTTTTTTTTTTTTTTTTTTTCATTTTTAAAAAAACCCCAAATTTTAAAAAAAAAAAAAACCCCCCGGGTTTTTTTTGGGGGTTTTAAAATGAAATTTTTTTTGGGGTTTTCCCCCCCCTTTTATTAAAATTTTACCAAAATTTTTAAAAAAAAACCCCCCCCGGGGAAAAAAAAAAAAAAAAATTTAAAAAAAAAAAAACCCCCCCCCTTTTTTTTCCCCCCCCTTAAAAAATTTATTTTTTTTAAAAGGTTAAAAAAAAATTTTTTTAAAAAAAAGGGGTTTTTTTTAAAAAAAAGGGGGAAAAAAAAGGGTTTTTTTTAAATTTTTGGGGTTTTTTCCCTTTTAAAAAAAAACCCAAGGAAATTTAAATTTTCCCCTTTTGGGTGGGAAAAAAGGGTTGCCAACCCCCCTTTTTTTTTTTTTTTTTGGGGGGGGAAATTTTTTTGGGGGTTTTTTTTTTGGGTTTTTTTTTTTTTTTTTTTTTTTTTTTTTTTTTTAAAAATTTTTTTTTTGGGTTTTAATTTTTTCCCCCCAAAAAAATTTTTTTGGGAAAATTTCCTTTTTAAAATTAAATTAATTTTTTTTTTGGTTTTTTTTCCTTAAAAAACCCCCCAAAAAAAAAAAGGAAAGGGGGAAAAAAGAAAAATTTTTTTTTTAAAGGGAAATTTTTTAAAGGGGGGGGTTAAATTTTTGGGGGAAAAGGGGGATTTTTTTGGGGAATTGGGGAAAAACCCTTTTAAAAAAAAAACCCCCAAAAAAAACCCGGGGTTTAAATTTCCTTTTGGGGGTTTTTAAATTTAAAAAATTTTTAAAAAAAAAAAATTTTTTTTAAAAAAAAACCCCCCCCCGGGGGGGGAAAAGGGTTTCTTTGGGGTTGCCCCAAAAAAAAATTTTTTTTTTGGGGAATTAATTGGGGGGGGGGGGTTAAACCCAAAAGGGAAAGGGGGGGGGGTTTTTCTTTTGAAAAAAAATTTTTTTAAGGGGGGGGGAAGGGAAAAAAAAATTTTAAAAAGGAAATTTTGGGAAAAAAAAAAAAAAAACCCAAAATTAAATTTAATTCCCCTTTTTTTCCCAAAAAAACCCCCCAAAAAATTGGGGGTTTTTCCCGGGGGCCCCCCTTTGGGGGGAAAAAAATTTTTTTTCCCCCAAAAGGTTTAAAAAATTTTTTTTGGGGGGAGCCAAAAAATTTTTTTTTTTCCCCCCCAAAATTTTTTCCCCAAAAAAAACCTTAAAAAAAAAAAGGGGGGGTTTTTTTTTAAAAAAATTTTTTTTAAAGGGAAAATTTGGAAATTTTTAAAAAAAAGGGGGAAATTTTTTTTCCGGGGTTTTTTTGGGGGGGCCCCAAAAATTTTGGGGCCCCCCCGGGGGCCCCCCAAAAAGGGCCTGGGGGGGGGAAAAAAGAAGGGGGGGTTTAACCGGGAAAAGAAAGGGCCCCCTTTTGGGGAAAAACCCCCAAAAAGGGGACACTTAGATAGTTTTATATGCTAGAGTGTTCAAATACAAAGAAAATGTCATTTGAACACGAGGATTGGAGATGACATGATGTAAATATGAGCATCTTCTAAACGAATGAGGTTTTCTTGTTGAGGTTATTTGGAGAGGGTGAGTCTTTACAGTCAGATTTACACAGCTTCAGCCGGTTAATCTTAGGATCGTTTTAGACTCTTCTCTGAGTGCCTTTAAATGTAGACACCTAGTAGCAAGGCACCCTTTACCTCTTCTAAAAAACGAATACCTTACTATAAGACCATTTGTGTGCGATGTTTAAATTCAAGCATCTTCTTTTATAAAATATTTTATAGTAGTTTTCATTTATTAATGTTTATATTGTTTAAGGTATTTATACAATATTTTTGTTTATGTTCAATGGGTTTAATCACATGATGACAATGACATTTTGTGAATGACGACAACATATTCCAACTGAATTCTGACATACACATTGCTTTCATTGTTAGATAAGCATAGGGAGATATCTTTAGTTCCAACATTACAAGAATGGAATATGGAAACCAATGATGTTGGTTAAGAAAGGTATAAATTAAAGTATTAGCACATATACCTCTCACGCTCTCTCCATATTCCAATTTTGATCAACCTAGTGCCAATTTTGATTTTATTGACCAATTACGTGGTTTGGTTTTCTTCAAATACATTTTTTTCTCGAGAAATAGTCATGGTATTTCCCTTTTTTATTTATAAATGAGTATATGCAATCTCCCAATCATGCTTCTTTTTAAACGAAACAAATACAAAGTATATACAAAGCAACAACAATCGGAAAGGACAAAATTTTACACGGTTTTTATACCACTTGAACCCCTAATATACTACTGCAAAACTATAAGAAATATATTGTTAAATATATGAAAAGAGTTAAATAATAAAACCAAAAACTAAAATAATATTGTCCTTTCCAAAGTATCCATACACTAAATACCAACTCTAACACTACAAACGACCAATGTTCCAAAATTTGACCACTGGCTCATGGAAGTTCAAAACCAACAAAAAGTGACCAATGTGATAGAAAGGGAAGAACCATAACTAGAAATGTATATATAATGTATTTTTCGTTCATTAATGTTTGAATTCTTTTTTTTTTTTCATTTTTCTTTTTAACTTATTATTAATGTTTGATTGGTTTAAGATATTTATATAGTATTTTTTCTTTTTTTTTAGAAAAATTGTGTTTAGTGGGTTTCATCACATGATGGCAATGATATTTTGTGAATGTCGACAACCATATTCCAACGAAATCGCGACATATACATTGCTTTCATTGTAAGATAAGCATTGATAGATATCTTTAGTTTCAACATTACAAGAATAGAACATGGAATTCAACGATGTTCGAAGCAAAGATGAAGTTAAGAAAAGTATAAATTAAAGTATTAGCACATATACTTCTCCGCTCTCCCATCTAGCAAAGTTAATTTTGTTTTTTCTTTGTTATTTGATTCATTGACGCAACACCACCAATTTTGATAAATCTAATGCCTAATTTTAATTTTTATTGACCAATTACATGCTTTGGTTTTGCCACATAAAAAGCTGAGCGAAGTCTTACAAGAGCGTAAAGCAGGATTTTATAGCGGTAAATAGTTTTGTGACAAAACAACTTTATGGGTTATAAGCGAAAAATAATAAAAGTTTGAAGATTTTGGGATTAAACATAACGTTTTGAAACCGTTTCCACCGGGTGGTTCAATCGGTTGAACAGTTCGGTCAAATCTGGTCAATTAAGCTGGGTCAACCCGACGGGTTGGGTCGAAACCGGATCAACCCGCCGGGTTTGAGCGTCCGTGTCAATCCGATTTTCGATGTGTATTAATAGTTCTTTTGAGGACATATGTTTCGACATTTCCTTTTTAGTTTCAAATTTTTATTTTTCAATTTTTGGTTGTTCATTTATATATAGTAGAGTAAACTACACCATTCGTCCTTGTGGTATCTTTGGACCAGTCAAGTTTCGTCATTTAATAAAAAAATTGCACCGTTGGTCCTTAATCTGCGAACGTTCTTCGGCGTTGGTCCTCACCCTAACTGGCGTGACTAACGGGCGTTAAGCTCTTTTAAGTGGAGGGTATATTTGTCTTTTCCCTTTTATTTTTTTTCTTTCTGATTAAATAAATAATACACACCCTCTTCTTTTTTCCACTCTCCCCCATTATCTGCTTCTCTCTCTAACATTTTCTATCTCTCTCTAACAAAACATCAAGATCCATTCATTTAGGACCCCACTTGAATCAAAACTTAAAACCCCATGAAAATTTGAAACTATTTGATCAAATCAATTATACCCACTTCACATAAGCAATAAAGACTCAAACTTTCTGCACAAAACAAGTCCTTATCCGCTAAATGTTCCATTTCAAAAGAGAATAAAAATCTTGATGCCATTTACCAAAATAAAGAATACCCAATTCAAGTTAACCATAAATTCACAAACTTTATATACAAAAACAAATCTTTATCACCTAATGCTCCATTTTTATTTTTATTTTTCAAAATCTTGAAACAATTAAGGGGTGTTTGTTTATTACCTAAAGGCTCAACTTCTTTAACAGGGTACACTTGTTGCACTTTTCCGGCAGAAGTTGGCCGAATTTTACCTCTTTGGCGGAGGAAAATCAATAACCGGTGGCGGAGGAGGGGCAGCAGAGAGATGGGTTTCGGAGATTAAGCTTTTCTGACAGACCCATCTGCTCCATATTTTCTGGGCCTTCCTCTTTTCTTTTTTTCAGTGGTGGTGGTGGTTGTTGGTGATGGTTGGGCTGGTGGAGATGTGGTGGTGGTGGTGGTGGCGGAGAGGCCTAGTTGGCTGGTGATGGATTGTGGTGGGATAACTGATCCAACTGTTGGTAGTTTTGGTGGTTCAGTTCTTGGTGCTATTTGGTAGTCTGATGGTGCATCTGATCCAACTACTGTAATAGCACTGCTAGTGTAATAGAAAAGAAGGAGGAGTAAAGGGTGGGAAAAGACAAATATACCTCCACTTAAAAACGCTTAACGTTAGTCACGCCACAGGTAAAGGACCAACCTGAGAACGTTCGCGCTAGCTTGACCAACGGCAATGCAATTTTTTCATCGAAGCGACGAAATCACTACAACGATACCACAAGCGACGAATGGTGTAGTTTACTCTATATAGTATAGATAAAAATTTCTACTGATTCAATTTGATTTCTTCAAACACTTTTTTTTCTCTAAAAATGATCAGTTTTATCTTCTTTTATATATAAAACGATTATTTGCGATCTCCTAATCATGGTTGTTTTTTTCCCTGAAATAGATCTATTATATAATCACTAACAATGAAATAAATACAAAGTAAATATAAAAAAATCACAATCGAAAGGGACCAAATTTTACAAGGTTTTTATACTACTCGAACCCTTAATATACTATAACTACAAGAAATAGATTATATATTAAATATACGAAAAGGGCAAAATTATAAAACCAAATTCCACAATAAAAGTGTGGTATGAACACTACCTCGACTGAGAGTCTTTTAGCAACCACCATTATCCACCCCAAAAATAGTTAAACAACTCTTACGGCTGGTAGTGCCAACCTGAGTGGCCGGCAAGGCTGGATTAATGAAATCTTATTCCACAAATACAAATATAAAATTGTCCCTTCCAAAGTATCCATACACTAAAATACCAACTCTAACATCTACAAATGTTATGTATCGTGAATATGCAATTAAGCTCCATATAGACTTCACAAGCCCACTGTAGTGTATCTAAATTTGCATGCTTTGACGGTTCGGAAGCAACCAAGCAAAGAATCATAATCATGCTTCATGAAGCAAGGAATCTTAACGTGGCTTTTGTTAGCATTAAGTTACTTCCACTACTTCTGTGGTGCTTTTCCCACAAACTTTTACCCACAAACTTTTACCCATTAAAATAATCGGGGAAATTTCCACAAATTACCTACAATTTACCCACCAAATTGTAAAACAAAATTTCCGTGGAAATCAATCAAAGATTTCACGAATTTCCCACAATTTTCACATCAATTTGTTGACCAAATTTTAGTGGGAAGCTGGTGCAAATTTCCCACAGATTAGCGACAAATTTCACACTAATTGTGTTGACCGGACTTCAGGTGTGAAATAGTCGCAAAATTCACACATATTAGCGACGGTCGAAGTCGGTGGCAAATCAGTAGCAAAATTACCCACGGATTTCAAACGATCTTATTTAATAAATATATGGTTTAATTAGTGCATGTGAAATCGTGGATAGTTACCACTCATTAGCCACAATAATATTGTTTTTATGTTTCTTTATAATTACAAAATCTCATATTATAATCTATGTCTTAACATGGTTTATTAGTTTCAATTATATGTGTCTTCGTATTTATTTAGCTATATGTTTCGTGTCACAAATGTATATGTATATATGTCTAATGTGTTGTGTGAACACGTGCTTTATGAACCATTGTATATATCTATTACGGGATGTATTATTGTAAGTTTTTTTAGCCTTCATTTCACTTTTGTATGTGTATATAAGAATGTGTACATATGTGATTTTGTGTTACAATAGGAAAATTAAGCAAGTTTAGAAATTACTTTAGGAACAAAAAAAAAGTTCGATGCTTGTAAAAGGAAAATGTGCGAGTTCGATGCCTAATGGCTTCAAATCACCGGTTCATATTATTATTCCACATGATCGAATTACAATCATAATACCCTATTTATAATAAAATGCCCTAGACTTAACTTTTCACTAAGAAAATATAATAAAGGAAACTAAATAAATTTATTTAATAATAATAATAATAATAATAATAATAATAATAAACTATATAATGCATGATCGTATGAATACTCCCCCCAAAAAAAAAACACCTTGTCCTCAAGGTATTGCTTGAAAATGTTGCCTTGGGTAATTCAGGGATCCCATGTTCTTCGTTGTATCCCTTTTGTGTTAATCAAGTGCATGTAGCAGTCCCGCAATATCTTATTGAGTTTTCTTATGCAGATTTGTAGTTGTTCATGAAAACCAAATCTTTCCGTACCAAGCAAAGTACCTAGCTTTCTAGTTTTTCTAGTTCGGACACATGAAACCACAAACTTATTCCAAAACAACCTTGCCTTTGCCTTCCTGTTAGGACTTCGTTGGTTGAGTTGGACCCCCAATAAATGGACATGTCCCTCCTGATTAATCTCTTCCTTTATCGCCGTCTTGATCGATCCTTGAAACTTCTCGGACCACATTGAGAAATCTTGACGAGCCGTCTAAAATTCCTCCAATTGAGATTGGTGCAACAACAACGTGGATTGTAAACTGTTTCACCATCTCGTGACCTTAATTAACCCTTCTTCAAAGCTCTTTGCTTCCATTCCTTCTTATGAACGATGTCCGGATGAGCAAGAAAAGTCGGTGATGAGCTGTAACCGATGAATGCTTTTTTTTTTTTTTTTTTTTTTTTTAAGAAACCCTAGAATCGAACGACTCGATACCAATTGATACGAACCGGATTCGATTAAGAGATAAAAAGATAAATAATAACAAAGACAATAAAATAAAGATAGATTGACCAACTTTCGAGAGGTCGATCGGGCTCTCCCAATGGCTTCAAATCACCAGTTCATATTATTATTCCACATGATCAGATTACAATCCTAATATCCTATTTATAATAAAAGGCCCTAGAATTAACTTGTTCACTAAGAAAATATAATAAAGGAAACTAAATAAACTTATTAATTAATTAATAATAATAATAAGACAAAATTACGGTTGGTCCACATGGTTTTCTTTCGTATTCTGAGTTTGGTCCTAAGTCGTTTTAATTACAGAAATCCTATTTTTTGAAACTTTGCTCTTTTTAGTCCTATTTTGGATGGCGTTAGTGCAGCCCGTTAAGTATTTTCTTGTTGTTAGTCCGTCGTTAATAAATTTTACCGTCGGTCCTTAAGTTATTTGCATAATCGTCCTTGTGGTTGCTTGGGTCAGCGGGTCGGTCAACGCCACGATGTCACCACCGAGTGGTGCCACGTGGCATCGGATCGGTCGGTCAGCGGGTCGAGTCGGTCATACGTGGACCATGAGGTGGTGCCACGCGTGGCATTTGTAATATAATCCACTTTGTCGCGCATGGGATTCGAACCGGGTCGTTTGGGTGAAGCAATGCGCTTGGCTAATGGGCTAGCGTAAACAATTATTTATCTCAAATTTAATCATAACCCTTCTAAAATTATATTATTAAAGGTTCAATTTAGTTTTGGTTACATTAATTTACGGACTTATATGGACCGTAAAAAATAAATAAATATACCGTCGGACTCGTTTTTCGTGATCTTTCCAATGGTATGCTCGAAATTTTTGACTTCGTTTGAACCTCGAAAATCGAAAATCACCATTTTCTTTGTTTTGCATTTTGAGTCCAAACCAAGTCGAAAAATTCACCAACTATCTCCGTCGGACTCGATTTTAGTGCTCTTTCAATGGTATGTTTGGTGAATTTTTTGACTTGGTTTGAACCTAGAAAATGCAAAACAAAGAAAAATAGTGATTTTCGCATTTTCTAGGTTCAAACAGTCAAAAATTCTAGCATACCATTGGAAAGAGCACTAAAAGAGTCCGACGGTATGGTGAATTTTTCGACTTGGTTTGGACCTCGAAAAATGCAAAATAAAGAAAAATGGTGATTTCGATTTTCGAGGTTCAACAATCAAAAAATTCCCGAAGATACCATCGAAAGAGCACAAAAACAGTCCGACGAGTATGTTTGGTGAATTTTTCGACTTGGTTTGGACCTCGAAAAATGCAAAACAAAGAAAAATGGTGATTTTCGCATTTTCGAGGTTCAAATGAAGTCAAAAATTCTAAAGATACCATTGGAAGATCACGAAAAAGCGAGTCCGACCGGTATATTTATTTATTTTTTACGGTCCATATAACTCCGTAAATTAATAAGCCAAAACTAAATTGAACCTTTAATAATATAATTTTAGAAAGGTTATGATTAAATTGAGATATATAATGGTATCTTATGTTGAGCAGGGCAGGCGCTTCCCACCCAAACGACCGGTTCAATCCCATGCGTGACAAAGTGGTGGATTATATTAAAATGCCACGTGGCGCCACCTCATGGTCCACGCGGCGACCGACTGACCTGCTGACCGACCCGCTGACCGACCCGACTTGACCCGTTGACCGACCCGTTGACCGGGCTAACCACAAGGACGATTTATGCAAATAACTTTAAGGGGCGACGGTGCAAAATTTATTAACGAAGGACTAACGACAAAATACTTAACGGGCTGCACTAACGGCCATCCAAAATAGGACTAAAAGAGTCAGCAGTTAAAATAGATATTCGGTAATTAAACGACTTCAGTGACTGTCAGAATACGAAGAAACCACGCGACCAACCGCAGTAATTTTCTAATAATAATAATAATAATAATAATAATAATAATAATAATAATAATAATAATAATAAACTATATAATGCAGGATCGTATCATTAAGTCATGATATAACTGAAGGAGTGACAATCTACCATTTACAATAGTTAGGATACTATTAAGGCAACTCTAATTAGCATTGTGTCATTTACCTGAATTCAGCTTCTCATTTTCTTATTTTGTCTTATTTATTTATATAATATAATATCTTGAGCCATAAAAATTAAGAGTAAATGGAAAGGCCCCATTGATTATAATAGATATATCGTCTTAACGAGTGACATTATTCTTGCAGGCAGCTGCTGGGAGAAAACTTACTGGCATGAATGTCAATGATCTACGCAAGCTGAAAGGCAGACTGGAAACGAGTCTAAAAGGTGTCAGGATAAAGAAGGTTGGATTTTTTATTCCACCATTTCACATATTATTCTCAAACACCCTAACCCAAACTGCTTATAAGTCCATTAAAAGAAATAAATCAGATACACAACTTTAGTAAGTAAGCCCAAACACACCCTACGACAAATCCTGAATATACGAGTATTAATAAGTGAGATGACCCTAAATAATTACATAACCAAAAGCAATTTCTGTTTCACCCATCTGAAAGACTGAAACTCATATGACCCAATCAGATTCACCCTACCCATATCAAAGTTTCTGATGCAGAATCTAATGTTATTCCAAACAACGTTCATAAAATGATTGTTAAAGCTTTCAACGTGCGATAAGAAATTTGATTGAAAAAGATACTGTAACTTTCATGTTTTAAAGTTTAATAGTTTATAATAACGAAAGTTACACATCACATCAGTTCCTCACCTCGACCTCTACACCCTAAGCTGTTTGAATGCAAGCACGAGGACCCCCGAGCTCATACTGCAGAAGTTTACCTGAAGCGGCTCAAGATGCAATAGTAGCAAGCCTATTGCAAAAGTGAAATATCATTCCAAAACTTTCAAGTACAAAGCCTTTGTTACGGAAAATACATAACATAATAGTCTACCTACAAGGAATGATGATATCGCCTTCACACTCGATGAGACTGTTTCCGTTTGTAGCTTCGGTAATTCTTTCCACTTTGGAACTCAGATACGAAACACCTGACTCCTCACACCTAAAAACTAAGAAATTATCGTTTTACAAAGCTTCAACGGAAATAGACTTGAAGAATATGGGAAATAGCCAAAAGGAAAAATAACTTCTCAACAACTCCTCGTGAAGTAAATCACAACAAACTCGTCCATAGGCACGACCTATGAGGATGGGATCGTTTTCATCAAGATTTACAATTGTATCCCGCCAAACATGTTCAATACACCCCTCGAGTCCAAAACCTGCAAGCATATAGTAATCGTAATTTGAGCAAATGATTTCAAAACGAAACAAGTTTGACCTTCAAAGTCAAATTACGTTGAAACATATCTTTTCATACCTATAAATTCATCCTCCCAAACACCATATTTATTCGTAAAAGGAAGATCAGGGCCAATAAGTCCAACATTCAGACCAAGCTTAGCTGATTCTACAGCAAGAGCAAGACCAGCAGGACCACAACCGATAACCACCAAATCAAATATACACTCTCCAATCGGTACCGTGGCAACTGCATCAGCAAATAAACGTTTTTCAGGATATAACAAACACCTAACCGATTCCATACTATCAAACATTCAAAACAAAACGACAAACTGACAACACGACTCCATAATTCAAACAAACTAAACTTTCTAATATTTATAGTTCTCGTAGGGAAAGGGTTGCAAACGGCCACAGGGATACCCGGTTAGGACGCGTGTACATCTGAGTCAAATTACCGAAATACCCTTAACTGTATAATTTCACTTTCGAAAAAGTTTCCAGTTCTTCAAGCCTAAAAATAATCCGTTATCTGATAACAAACAAATCAATTAAACAAAGTAACAAATTTATCAAAATGAGTACAATAGTACAAGTCGCTAAGCACAAAGTAGAAGCAGCAAAAGTCGAAAATCCAAACAAGGGGTGTTTGGGTTTGCTGATTTTTTCTGCTTAAAAATAAGTACTTCCAAAAAAAGTGTTTCGATTTGCTTATTCTATAAAAAGGCAAAAAAAACTCGAAAAAAATACAATCAAGTTCACTTATATAATGTTTTTGAGCTCAATAGGTTTGTAATTTGCAAACAAGTAACTTTAATTTTAGCAAAAGTAAACGCTTACAAAGAACGAGCAGCTCTGTAACCACCACTAAATGGCCTAGCGGTAAGTCGATTGACCTCCTCACAGACAAGAGGTCAATGGTTTAGGACACACTAGGTACATATTTGAGGGTGGCAATGGAAGGTCGGAAACAGTCACGGGTTGAGACACATACATCTGAGTCAAAAGACCCGCCCTCTATGGGTAACTAAACAGGGAAAACCTTATCTATTTTAAATCAGTTCCCTACCCGCAATTTTACCATAAAAAAAGCATAAACGCAGAAGGAGTTTGGATAACACAAAATTTCTTAAAAAGTAAGCACTCCCAAACACGCTAAAAGTAACTAAACTCGTCAAAGCAAAACATAACAACAACAATCTCATAAACACAACACAACAGAAAGATAAAAAAACATTTATGATCAATCCGTAACATTCTAGCCCTAATATTTTTCTCATAACAATCTCATAAACACAACACAATAGAAAGAAGTATAATTGCTTAAATTTTACTCAATAATTTTATGTTATAGAAAAAAGATATCTTGCCTTATCAATCCCAAGTATGACTTTTTCCCTTTCTGTTAGTTAGCCCACGCCTCCATTGCATCCGTAGAGCTAATTCTAGGCAAAACGACCTTTTTGGTTATCACCAGGGGCAGAAACATGCTGACCACATTAACAAAAGCATATAATTATGAGTTTATCTTGAACTCATATTAACAAAAGCATATTTACAGCAATATAACCATATGTTTGGCAAAATTAGTAGTAGCAATTAGCAATAGTGGCAAGCAACAGCAGTAGTGGCGATTATTAAATGCAAATGACGTAAAAGCTAAACGCTTCACGCTCCTTCAAGTAGTGTTTTGATAAAACGCTGAATGTTACACCCTAAAGTAAACGTTTCTAAACGCTCTTAAAAGCGCATTGCCAAATATACCTACATCAATATAATAATTAGATTAAAAAGAACACTAATATTAGCACTAAATCAACAAATCAGGAGTTTGTACATAGATTTCACTAGTGATCGATGAACAACAGGATGATTGATGATGGTAAAATCAGAAATTAACCATACAGACGTCTCTGAATCGGAGACGACGGCGGTGATTGTAAATGTGACTGTGTGACGAAGTGATTACGGTGATCTCGACGTCGCGACTCTGGTGATGGAGATGCCGGCGATCCGTCTGCTATGGTTTAATTTTTTTATTTAAGATATTTATGAAAAGGAAGTTTGTGAATGACGGATTTGATACATATATTCAATGGTGGACCTTTATGAGGGAAGGTCCAGGCCCCCTAATGTAAATGTTATACTTCCTCCGTGTCAAAATTATTGTCAGGAGACAAGAAACACACAATTTAATAAAAGTATGACCACTTTAATTTTTAACCATTCAAAAAAATCTTCCCCCAAAAAGTTTCATAGTTTTTACTATAAATGGAAAGTGGACAATTAATTTGAGACATCCAAAAAAGAAAATGTGGACTATTATTTTGAGACGGAGGGAGTAGGTTTTAGGGGTAATTTAGTTGAGGTTACAAACAAATCATTAAATATGTATGATATTTATTCAATTTTCCTTCTTTTTTTTTTCTCATTCTTACATATCAGTAAAATATAATATGTGTCGGGTATAAAAAATCGTGGTTTTAAAGCCTGTTAACCAGTTATCTTGGGTTTTAAGTGATCCGGTTCTCGAAACTCGATCGGGTTTAGTTTTTTCATTTTTATAAAAACGGTTTGACCGGTGGTCGAACCGAGAACCCGACTGACTTGGGTCGATTAAAAACCCGGTTTTAAAACATTTGTTTCAAATAATATGTTTAGGGAGAATACATAAAAGAAAGTTAAATATTTGCAATTTTGCATATTTCTCTATAATACAATTTTTTATCCGTATCGTTTGATAGTGTTTACGGTTTTTGGATTAATATACAAATATGCAAATTTTAATAAATACATATCTAAATGCTCTTATTCTTGACATTTTATAGAGTTAGCGATATGGGAAATAGTGACCAAAATTTCGTCACTAATACTTAATGACGAAATTTCTCGTCACTTTTCATGTAATTTAGTGACTAAATAGTGACCATATATAAGTTTGTCACTGAATTTCTACCGATGACCAAAAAGAATGACGAAAAATTATATCGTCACTATTTTCATCTAAATAGTGAACAAAAAAATTTCTCGTCACTAAAGCTACTTTTTCTTGTAGTGAATGTTTTTGTTTGCAATATTACAGAAGATAACCTTTTGTCGACATTGTTACATTCAATGTGCATTTAGAATTTATTGCTGTCACAGATTTCATTAGTGTTTCCGACATTCATGGTGCACTAGCTCCCATCCCGATGAAAATGACTTTCATACATACTGCATATCTAGTTCCAGAGATGGTTGACATTCAACATGACTTTTTAATATTGACTTTCAACATGACACTAAACATTAAAACCATTCAATATAAGCCATAAACCTCTTGTTAAGCATTATAATGATCCATCAATTCTGCACAATGAATCCAAACACTGTTTAAGGATCATTGATCCAAGCTTCCTTAATTTCCTCATCGTTTATGTCTTATGTCCAGTCATTTGGTCAACATGCCAGCTTTGAGCTACCAATGTATTAGGATTTTTTAATTGTTAGGTTGAAAACTTTGTTACCCATTTTTATATGCACACTACTAGATTTTGATAGTTAATCTGACGTGATTATAAAAGAATGATAGAGACAAAGAGCCACATCGCACCTGAATGGTTGGCCTATCTTTTTGTAAAAGTTCTAATTTAAAAGCTACATGTGATCACTATATAATAGTTAATTAACTAGCTCATAGGTTTACATGAATGGCTTCAGTTTAAATTTTTAGTTTTCTTTTAGTATGACCATTTATTATAATGATAGATTTATGATTTACTGGCTTGGAAAAAGACGCGTATGATTTAGATACTCTTATGCTACTATGTGGAATGAGAGGAAGCCACTAATGGTGCAACTCATGTAGATACACTTACTGTTATGCATTCATGAGGACAATCTCATATACATGTATGCAAATTTCTCTAGTTTTAGTTTAATGCGTTGCTCGTTTTCTTAGGTTTTAATTAACTCTTCGCTTTCTTATGTTACTATGTGAAATGACAAAAATCTCCATTTTTATTTATATCCTTGATACTATGGTGTGATGCGTTTTTTCGAGTTATTTACTAATAGATTTGCAAATAAAAAATAAATAATTCATTTGTTTATAATCGTGATCATCAAGAATATTGTCATCGTCTAATTCTTTATTTATTTGACAAAATTTATAGAGCATTGTGAGGGAAACTCAACAGAGGCTTGTTCCGACAGGGTAATATAGTCAATTAATCGATATATCTACCATGAATTGTCATGGTTATTATATCTTTGAAAGTTTAGAAAAAGAATACTTTGATTGATGATTCTTTATTAGTTCTTGCTAGAGTCTCAACCGAAAAGAAAGATGCATTAAGTCCATTGAATACGGTTGTTGTTAACTGATTAAAATATACGTTGCTTTGTTCTTCATGGTGGGATATATAAATTTTCCAGCCACTTATCACCACGTGATTATTTCTAGGGTTGTTGGTGTTAGTGAGGTTTTTGAATGTCAAGACCCATCCATTTCAATATCATTAAAATCAGGTAACCTGTTAAGGTGTAATTTATTCTCCTTTTATTTACCTAGGTAAGTATCACTGGCCACTGCCCAGCAACTCATGAATTTGCAACGGTTTTGACACCTTTTACCCCATGCACCTGTTGGAGAGATTGATTATTTAAAGATATCATAGACTAGATAAGAATGTTATTGTCTTTTAATAATGTGTGTTTGCACACTAAGTGTTTGATGAAATGCATCGACAATTGATCATTGATTATAGCCACAATATCTGTGGATAATCTTTAGTTACGCATGTGGACTTTAGATGTAGAACCTTCAAGTGTAACTTGAGTATGTGCGACTGATCCTATATGTTCATAAATAGGCAAAATCCATTTCTAAATGTGTTGTTGGTTGTACCTGAAATGCAGCCTATTGAGCTACGATGGGAACGAAGCCCCCAAGGACTTGCTGGACTAGAAAACTATTGGTGAGATGGTGAAGAATGATTGTGATGATGGACCTTATGTAAATTCATTCTTGTTACGAGTGGTATGTAAAGTAATTAAGGTTCTACTATACACAGTAGTTTCATAAATTGTTTATGTGAAAGCATTGATGACTGTAGCTAAATTGAAAGTAATTATGTATTTTCATTTGTGCAAACTCTGATTAACGTGCTATGTTCAATTGAAATACAGAGCGTAACTGGTGGTACATAAACTCACTCTAATACTCGGTTTTTAGTTTTGCTCAGTCTTCACCATTTACTCTAGTGTGTTCGAGATTTATCTTTTTCCTGTGACAAATCCGTCAGTAGATTAGTACCATAAGCAAAAGCACAATATTTAGTTAATGTATATATTCAAAAAAGCAAAAAAAAAAACAGAGGTGGCCGGGGGTACAAAAAGGTAAAATCCCGTAGAATTGGTGTGGATGTAGTAAGGGTGGTTATTGATCTAAAAGAGGAAACTTTTGTTTTCCCTAGACCGCTGGAAAAAATGTGTCAACTAGTTGTTCTTAGTTGGGCACTATGCATACCAAAGTAACCCAGTCGTTATGCATTTTGGACATTTCCCTATTAACTAATGCTTAAACATTTGTCAACTAGCTGTTCTTAGTCGGGCACTGTGCGATTGCTTAAAACAGGTTTTCACGCACGAACATTGATGCCTCTGCCCTCTGGTTATGGATTGAGCCAGAAAAACAGGCAAAGAGGTCCAAAACTTTGAAAATGGGTCATTTTGGCAAATTTATTTATTGAGATCAAATGGGTCACCAGGTTCTGCGGATTTCTGTGACGTAGTAGTCTTTGATTTTCTAAAGATCGTACTTTGCCCCATCCACGCTAGCTTTACGATCGAGGAACCAAGTGTTGTTCAACCGTTTGATGCGGTGCTTAGGCTAATGGGGTGTGCAACCGGTGCGTCCACCACAGGGCCCATCATTTTAAGGGGTCTCCAATTTTGGTAAATACTTTTACATTCATTAAACTCGTACATACATTATAATTATGATGTTATAATATACTGTTATAAGAGAGTCCAAACTAGTATTTGATGAGTAGAAGTTTAAGAGGCCCATTTAATGTTGTTTATACAACTTGTGCACTATTAGAGCATTGGGTGTGGGAGGTATATCGTGGCTCTTCATCACCGTCGTTTCAATGTGCATCAAGATAACAAACCTCTACAACTAACCACAAAAACCTCTCCTCATAACAAACCTCAACCTCTTCATTTGGGACCACCACTAAATAAAAACATTACATTAAATAAATTAAAAAAAAAAAAAAAAAAAAAAAAAAGCGAAAAAGTACAAAATATACTTTCGTCGTGCTCACGACAAGGTTGTGATGAAGAGGACGAAGAGGGGGGTGGTGAAGAGCCACGACAAGTGCCACCACCTCATTACGCGTGAAGGATGATACTCCCACACCCAATGCTTTTATAACATAGGTTTTGTTAAACAATACCCAATAGCCTATGGTTAACCCAAATTAAATAACATATTATTTTTCTATTTAAAGTAAATATATATTTAATGCATAATGAATGAACATACAAATTACCTTAAATAACATATTCTTTTTATATTTATAGTAATTACGTATTTAATACACAATAAATGAACTATAATAATTTGTTATTATTTTCATACTTATTTTGTTAACCATTGTATAATGGGTATTGTTTAGCAAAACTCATAAATCATTTCATATTTTTCCTTTTCCTTTGTGTTATAAAGAGTAATTGATTAATCGATCTTAAGATTTATTTGAGGTATTTTAATTTTTGTTATTCGAATATGACCCTTTTTTATCTATATAGTTTAGTTATCAAACTTTGGAGCTTAGAATTGTTTGTATATAAATTTTATCTGAAGTACTGTTCTATAATTAATTCAACTTAACATACAAAAACTTAGAACATAATCACACATATCTCAATTGAAATGAGCAAATTTATGAAATTAAACTCGCTAATTTGCATGTAATAGACGAATGCACTTGATCCTCTAACTTTAATGTATTTTTGTATACCCATAACAACTGTGCAATATAATGAAACTTTTGCCGTATATGTAAGTATATGAGCGACTAGGGGGGCTCTTTTATAGTATGGCACAGGGCCACCAAAAACAATGAGACGACCTTGGTTTTATGGCATCTCTAGCTTCATCCGTTGTACATAACCTAACAAATCTAAAAACGTACACCTCCATGCATTGTCGTTTTTGAAATTCTTTAGCTCCTCAATTTTACCAAGTCTTTCAGGAAATCCCTAATCTTTGCTCAGTAATAACTCTGGAATAGAAACCTTGGTAATACCTACTCGTTCTCGTTCAACACAATGCACACATGCATTCAATTTAACAAAAGTTTTAGAAGCTATCATCATAAAATATTACAGTAAATGACATAACTGATGCAGATATTGATATGCAAGTTTTAGTTATGTCACATGTACCACTAAAAGTTCACGAACAATAACTAAAAGCTTACGGTAAAAGTTTTCTGTACATACCAGAAGGTGAGAAAAATAATGCCAACTTGACATTTTGTCTTTTATGACAACTGAAAGCATCTTTTTGTCAATTTATGACTTTTGTCAACTTATACGAGATGTGAATGCATTAATAAGTTGTTTGATTCTTATCTTTGCAAAAGTCAATAAAATATATTCTTGGTTACTAACTCTTTTGTTATGATATGCACGTAACAATATATTTATTTGTTATACGACTATTTTAAACGTAATTATAAAATATTAAGACATAAAGTTATGTCACATGTACCACTAAAAATCTACGAACAATAACTAAAAACTTAACAAATTTCCATACATACGAGAAGATGAGAAACTTAAACAAGAGTTTTACTAAAAATTTAATGATTTTGTGGGATTAGTTCACCCGGTAATGGGTCGAGAGTGCAGGTGTCTGGCATAAAGTTCCCGAACACCACGACTCTATAGTGGTAAGGTTCGAAATGTTTGTATTGTTTGGCAAAATTAATCTGCTAGTACTAATGTTAGTATTGTTAGGCAAAGTTAATCTTGCTAGTATTAATGTTAGTATGTAGAATTAATATCGCTAGTATAAATGTTAATCTTGTTAAGCGAGTTAATATTGCTAGTCTTTGTTCGAATTAACTTATGAGCGCTGACCTATTAAAGTGGCGAGCTATAACTTTAATGATCGCGTTTAATTGGTCATGTAACCACTATTAATTATAATGAGGATAATTATGAGGCGATTAATAGGCGATTAATCCTCATAATTCTAGTATTTGATTAGCTATGAGTACTTTCTTATAAATAGAAATCACATATGCATGAAGAAAACAACGAGAAAACATAAACACCTGGATGCAAAAGGGTATATTGATTTGTGATTAATCATTAACATACATTTAGTGCTTATCTCAAGTCGATATTCACGATCTTTCGAGCGTTATGGTCGAATAGTTTACCTTGGACATTGATTACACAATTTCAAATGATATTCGGTAATCATTCATGGTACTTAGTTAGGTTATTGATTATCTTTATCCTTCTCTGGGCACTTAGTCCCCCAACAAGTTTTTCTCTTTTATTACAACTTTTTTTTTTATTGTATTGTTATTTTTATTTTTTACTGAAAAGCAAATTTTACACAAAAGTTAATTGTCAATTTATATAACAGTCATCTTCTCAGATGTGTACATATACGAGATGTGAAGACGTTGAAAAGTTGTTTGATTCTTACATTTGCAAAAGTCATTAGTATCCATATGGACGATTTTTAACAAACTCTTTTGTTAACATGCAAAAGAGTTAATTATATAATTGGTCCTTAAAGTTTATCGGATCTTTCATATATTGTTCGTGTTTTTTTTAAGCGAGTCATATCCTTGGTTTTTGACCATTACGGGTTTGGTCCTCGACCACTAACTATGTTAGTTGACCGGTAAAAATGAGATAAAAGACAAAAATACCCTTACTAATAATTATTATTATTACGAGATTGGCCTTTGGTCCGCCCGCGTTCATGGCGGCGAATCCCTTTTAAGGGTGATTGTGCGTTAATAAATAGTAATATAATCATTTTTTTTTCTTTTCGGCATGAATTTTTAAGCAGGGTGATTGTCGTTAATAAATAGTAATATAATCCTTTTTTTTTTTTTTTTTTTTTTTTCCGAGCGTACCCAGCTAAAAAGATGTCTCAGTAATTACATCAGTAGCAACCCGTCCAAAAACGAAAAGTATCAGAGCAATCTTCGTAGCTATCTTGTAGCTTCAAGACATAAACTACCGCATTTGATTGTGTTTAATATATACTTATAATCATTATTTGTATATTATACTAAAAGCGTACAACTTTGTACCCAAAACCAAGCATTAAATGCAAACTTTCACAATTTGGCGAAATAGTCCACGAGGTTTAAGTGGTACGCAAAGTAAGTCCAAACATTAAATGCAAAGTTTCACAACTTGGCAAAAACAGTTCTTGAGGTTTAAGCGTCGTTGCAAAATAAGTCCAAACATTAAATGCAAAGTTTCACAACTTGGCAAAAATAGTCATTAAGGTTTAAGTGTCGCTGCAAAGTAAGTCCTTTGAAGCCAATCCCGCTGCATCGCGCGGGTTTCCACACTCGTTATTTAACTATGAATATACCATCTACGGATCTGCACATGTCCAATAACTTCTTCAAGCTTTATCTAGAATCCAGAAACATAAATCAACCCCCTCTCATATTCAACCCATCTCTAACTACTAATACTAGAAACGTAATTCATATAATTCAACCCCCCCTCATTCCAAAAAGAAACACACTCATATTCAGCCCCCTTTCATTCTATAAAAGCCAGAAACATAATACATCTCTCTATAATATCACTTATCCCAACAATAACTAGAACACTTTTCCCATCGTTTAACCCAAAATATTGTCTCGCAACACTTAAAACAACCTCAACAACTTCAAACCCCAACTCATTATTCAAAAACGCACCACAACCAACTCCAAACACAAAGATCTCGGACTAAACCCTTGCTGAATAACAATCAAGAAAAGAACAGACACCATAGAGTCAAAAACGGGTGAACCAAAACACTAGTACCAACCAACAACAAACTCACCCACACTTCTCTTTCTTTTCCATTAATAAGCGGTGGACTGGTTGTTGTGGAAGAGTCGCCGGTGTTGAGTGGTGGTTGGCCGGTTGCCATTGGTGGTGGTTGGAGTATTTTAGAGAGAAAAAATTTATGTGAGAGATGTTAAAAGTAAGTGTAAAGATTAAGTGTAAATTACTAAAATTAGATGTTGTTTAATAAAATACATGAAAAGACCAAAATACCTTTTAAGATAACAGTCAACTAACAGAAGTATTAGTCAAAGAACCAAACCTGTAATGGGTCAAAACCATAAGGATATAACCCCCTTAAAAAAACACAAGGACAATATATGCAAGATCCGTTAAAGCTCAAGGACCAATTAGGTAATTAACTATGCAAAAAATAATATAGCAATATATATTTATTTGTTTATTACTTTATTTTCTTTATACCTACTCGTTTAAACGTATACTTATAAAATATCAAGAAAAAGTTTGTTAAAATACAACATACATGCATGGGAATTTCTAACTTATGCCACGGTGGTAGAGGTTAAGGGGTATTAAATGAACTCAAATTACCATATTCACATGTTCGTTGATATTAAGAGCACTTTCAATAATAACGGTATAACGTCGTTATTAGGCAAATAATGCCGTTAACGCGCGTTATACCATTGGAGGGGCGTTATTTGCGCGTTATAGGGGAGAAGTTGGGAGGGTAACGCACGTTAAAAAAAATAAAAATAAAAATCATTTCACCCCCTAAATCATTTCAACTAAATTTTCACTTACACCCCCTCCACCTATTCAAATTTAAATTTAAATTATCTTGGTCGGTTTTGGTGGGATAAATTAAAATTCAAATTGAAATTTAAAATTTAATATGAGCGGGATATATTCGGTTTCAAAATCAACTCGCTTATATAAACAACTCTACCAGAGTTGTTTAGAAACACAAACACACACAAGTTACACACACAACTCACACAAAAAATGTCTCGCAAAGATTTTTCTCGGCAATTCCCAGTCGAACGCGTTGCGAAACCGACTTTCCAAATCGAATCACTTGCGGATACCGATTTTCCAACACTACCGAACCTTATGTTTACTCTACATGTCACAATTCTCAATTTCCGGTCTTTTTCAAATTTATATTTCATTAACGTATATATTTCTTATTAAATAAACGCTATCGCGTAATTAATTTTTTGAACATTTGATCCGACGCTCCAAAATTATCCGATATATTTTATATTCATATTAAGATTATAAAAAATTTATTATTAGTTTACCCAATGTTTTGAATTTATTTGGTATATAAATTGTTATATTTATATATTACGACGGTTTTAAGAAATTCTACTCGATAATTATTCTTTCACTTAAATTTTTGCAAGAAATGTATTTTTATAATTTTTATGACTTCAATATATTTTATTTTGCTCCGTTAAAATCTATTTTTAGCTAACGCTACCTTAAATGCTTAAATAAATACACAAGTTATTCATTATTCTTAATTAACTACACCTTTATCCTACATTAATATACTTAAATACTACTTAATGCATTTAGTCTCTTTTTTTTTTAGTATGTCGACCACAAGGAGGTGACTCACATATATTTGTGTACAAATATCTAGTAACTCAAGTTCAACTTGTCTTTCTCCTCTTAATAATCACTAGCTTATATTTTTTTTTTCTTCTTTATCTTGACTTCCTTTGGGGTGTCGACCTTTCAAAAAAAAAAGAAGAAGTTCATCATCTTTTCAAGATCAAGGATTATTATGATCAATTTTGTGTTCTAGTTAAGGTTTAGGATTTAACCTTGAAGATTAACTAAGTTTTCTATCACCTAAACCTCTTCAATCATTCAAGTAAGCATTCCATGATTTTATTACTCCTTCATATTCATATTTATAATATTTCATCATTTTGTAAGAAAACATGCATGAATTCCATGATCCATACCACTTTTAATGTTTTTATTACATATTATTAGTTATATTTATCCTCTAATTAATCCCTTGAAACATATCACTTTGGTGATGTCTAGGAACCCATGACACCCTAAGAAGGTGTATGGTATGATTAGAATAACCCGGAGTTGTTTTGAATGGGTTAGAATAGGTTTGGCGAGAAAAACTCATTTCGACAAGTTTTAAAAGGGTGCATCCTTATTTTTGAAATCTGGAAAATCCGACGGTTTGTAAAATATTTTGGGATAGATATTTAGAAAATACACTTTAAAAGCGAAACCGTGGCGCTTGAACGGATTAAAACGGAGTTATAACGAAGAAGTTATGAATTTTTCAAGTTAAACGGCGAAAATTATAATTTCTAGAAAATTCAGCATGTTCGTCCACTTTATACGAGTCAAAAATGAAACTTAGGTGTTATAAATTATGTCGACTTGTCAAAATATGTTAGTATACTTTGATACAAAGCTAAGGACCTTTAAAAGCGTAGAAAGCGGTTTGTAACGATTAAATTATACACGTTTTCACAAAGTTGCCGTAACTTTATTATAAAGAAAAACTATATTATTTCTAATAAGCAAATATTACGGCAAAACTAGTGACCATATTGAAGGTTGTTTTAACATTGATGTAGAACTTTTATAAAGTGATATCTTCTAATAAAAGTAAGTTCGCCAAGTATATTTCCCAAAATGTCCATTGTTTGTTTAGCGGAGTTGTAATGAATTAATTACGGTCGCTTAAACTTTGCCGAAACCATCTTTAAACTATACTTTGGACTAAAGTACCACACTTAACTTATATTTTCCTTTGTGATCGAGACCTTTAGGATGGAAACTTAAACACTAAAACTTTGAGATTATGATATGAGCTTCCCAAAAACCGTTGAGTTAGTTTCCTAACGCCGACGTGCACCATTTTACGACTAGCTTTTAGAGGCCGTTTTAGTCACTTTCATGAAATTGTCAAATGACATTGTTTTACGACGAAAAGTTATAGATTCATAATAAACCACTAAATGATTATCGTAGGATATCATTTCGACGTAAATACTGATAAAGTGTTTTGTAACTTGACAAGAGGTCATAAACATATATTTCGACGATAAACTTTACTTTCCAAAAGGTACAAGTGGTATGGATATCATATGAGTTTGCATGCGACATTGTTTCATGACTTACATTAGAGCATATCATTCATTATAGGTCGCGGTTAGGCATTGCGTCTCATTTACGTGCATCCACTTTGTCATCATAACTATTGCAACAGTGAGTTCGTAGCCACTTTTACTCGCTCAATTGTTTTATAAACTCTTGGAGATACATGCTCAACTTAATGCTTTTACTTTACACTTATATGAACTTAAACTTTATTGTTTGAACTATCATGAACTTGTTACCCTTTTGTTTCACTACTTATGCTAGTAAGTAGATTGTGCCCGAACTAAATTGATCACTATGTTATGAACGCTATTATTTGAATCACTTTCCTTGATTTTGAACCCTTCAACATGTATATTTGAGCTCTTTTAAATTGATTCGGACCCTTTAACATATAAGTGAACACTTTGGACTTGATATGAACCTTTTGACATATAGTTAAACTCTTTAACTTGTACAAGGACCCTTTTGATATATTTTAAACTTGTTTGACGTGATTTTGAACGCTCGACTATCTTGAACCCTTTTGATATTATTCGAACTCTTTGATTGTTACGAACTTTTGGACTCGACTTAAATCTTTGAACTTAATTACGAACTTTTGAACGGAACTCTTGAACTTAAATACAAACTTATGACTTGTTTGAACTTATTGAACCGTCGTGTTATGACCTTGACCTAAAGTCTCCCATGATCGAGCATCACTATAAAGTCTCCTGCTCGAGCATCCCTATAAAGTCTCCCATGATCGGAGCATCACTATAAAGTCTCCCTTGTTCGGAGCATCCTATAAAGTCTCCCATGTTCGAGCATCATTATAAAGTCTCCTTTGTTCGAGCAATCTTAAAGCCTCCCGGTCCGGAGTGAATGTCTCACTATGTTACGGAGTGTTCTCAATCTAAAGTCTCCCATGTTCGGAGCGGTGCAAATTCTCCCATGTTCGGAGTGTTCTTAATTGTATATAATAGTTGTATGATGTACTGTTCGTACATTTGCATTGTTAGTCTCATATTAGTAGGTAGTATGGATATCGCTATTAGAGGTCGGCCAACCTCTCATCCACTATGTTACGGGACGCATATTATTTATTCTAGGGGTTGTGCCTGGCATACATTATTATATACGTGGTGCTATATTGTGAACTGTTCTGATAATGTATTCTTAACTACTAGACACACTATATTTTGTGCAATGGGTTGTGAACACACAAGTTGCAAGTTTTGTATGGGCGAACTTGGGCCGGGTGGATTTACAATGCCTTTGCTGTGAACTATTATGATAACGTGCACTTGAATTCTAGACATATTTTGGCGGTGGATTGTAAACACACAGTTGCAAGTTTTGTATGGGCGGAACTTGGGCCGAGTGGATTACAATGCCTTTGCTTTGGGACTATTCTTTATGACCAAAAACTTTGCCTTTGTTGCATGAGCGCTCTTTAAAAGCTTTACGTGTTAACCAAACTCTATGAACTCACTCAACCATTGTGTTGACACTTTTAGCATGTTTTATCTCGGTATCTAAGGCATTCACTTCATGGCATGCATGTGGACTTATCATAGAGTCGCGGTGTCGACGCTGCCTCACCTACATTTTGCACTTAACTATCGTTTGGTTGTAACAAACTTATTTTGGTATTTTGAAATCTATTGGGACCTATGTTTTGTAAACTCGATTATTTTACTAAATCAAACGATATTTTCAAAGCGACACTTTAGGTCGTTCGATATAATCAGAACTTTGATGCTATGATCGTCATCCCCGAAATTCCATTCCGCTACAAAACGATTAATTTGGGGTGTGACAGATTGGTATCGAGCATCGGTTATAGAGAACTAGGTTGCATCATTGACCCTAGACTATAACTACATCATCATAGCATCTCATCATATCATTATAAGTGCATACTTAATACATGCGAACTTATGACTCAACACCAAACATCATATGGGGCGATTAGTCCAAGCATTGCATAGTTACTCTAAATTATACATAGCACGATCACCTATGTCTAATTCGGAAGAATCATGCAATGAAGGAGTAATAGGCATATGTGTAAGCAATCCGTGTCGAGCCAAATTTTCAAAAGATTTTCTTGAACCACTTGTTTCCGCTTTGATCCGGTGACAGTTCTTGTTTGATGAGTTGCAAAGATCGAGCTAGAAACAAGTTGTTACCTAAACCGATTTAGCATAATCGTATGACAGTTCTTGTTTGATGAGTTGTGGGACTAAGTAAAAATCGGTTACCTAAAAATCTTTTGAGGATTTCGCTTGAGAATGGGAAAGCCTGCCTCATCGAGCCTAGTCATAAAAGAGCATGTATTTAGGATGGGAAATGCTCACGATAGTACGAGAACGTATTTAGTTGAATGAGGAACTCATATGCATGAGCATTGACATAATCATTTAGACCATACACGAGCATAAACTTTTAGAACCCATGTCGCGGTTTGGGCTATAGTTATCAATAATCGAATCACGAGGACGTGATTCCTCTGACATGGGAAGAATGTCATAATTCTCAATTTCCGGTCTTTTTCAAATTTATATTTCATTAACGATATATTTCTTATTAAATAACGCTATCGCAGCGTTAATTTTTTTGAACATTTGATCCGACGCTTCCAAAATTATCCCGATATATTTTTATATTCATATTAAGATTATAAAAAATTATTATTAGTTTACCCAATGTTTTGAATTTATTTGGTATATAAATTGTTATATTTATATATTACTGACGGTTTTCAGAATTCTACTCGATAATTATTCTTTCACTTAAATTTTGCAAGAAATGTATTTTTATAATTTTTATGACTTCAATATATTTTATTTTGCTCCGTTAAAATCTATTTTTAGCTAACGCTACCTTAAATGTTTAAATAAATACACAAGTTATTCATTATTCTTAATTAACTACACCTTTATCCTACATTAATATACTTAAATACTACTTAATGCATTTCGTATTTTTTTTTTAGTATGTCGACCACAAGGAGGTGACTCACATATATTTGTGTACAAATATCTAGTAACTCAAGTTCAACTTGTCTTTCTTCTCTTAATAATCACTAGCTTATATTTTTTTTTTCTTCTTTATCTTGACTTCCTTTGGGGTGTCGACCTTTTCAAAAAAAAAAAGAAGAAGTTCATCATCTTTTCAAGATCAAGGATTATTATGATCAATTTTTGTGTTCTAATTAAGGTTTAGGATTTAACCTTGAAGATTAACTAAGTTTTCTATCACCTAAACCTCTTCAATCATTCAAGTAAGCATTCCATGATTTTTATTACTCCTTCATATTCATATTTATAATATTTCATCATTTTTGTAAGAAAAACATGCATAAATTCCATGATCCATACCACTTTTAATGTTTTTATTACATATTATTAGTTATAATTATCCTATAATTAATCCATTGAAACATATCACTTTTGGTGATGTCTAGGAACCCATGACACCCTAAGAAGGTGTATGGTAGGATTAGAATAGCTTCGGAGTTGTTTTGAATGGGTTAGAATAGGTTTGGCGCGAGAAAAACTCATTTCGACAAGTTTTAAAAAGGGTCTGTCCTTATTTTTGAAATCTGGAAAATCTGACAGTTTGTAAAATATTTTGGGATAGATATTTAGAAAATACACTTTAAAACGAAATTGTGGCCGCTTGAACGGATTAAAACGGAGTTATGACGAAGAAGTTATGAATTTTTCAAGTTAAGCGACGAAAATTATAATTTCCAGAAAATTCAGCATGTTACGTCCACTTTGTACGAGTCAAAAATGAAACTTAGGTGTTATAAATTATGTCGACTTGTCAAAAATATGTTAGTATACTTTGATACAAAGCTAAGGACCTTTAAAACGTAGAAAACGGATTTGTAACGATTAAATTATACACGTTTTCACAAAGTTGCCGTAACTTTATTATATAAGAAAAACTATATTATTTCTAATAGGCAAATATTACGGCAAAACTAGTGACCATATTGAAGGTTGTTTTTAACATTGATGTAGAACTTTTTATAAAGTGATATCTTCTAATAAAAGTAAGTTCGCCAAGTATATCTCCCAAAATGTCCGACTGTTTGTTTAGCGGAGTTGTAATGAATTAATTACGGTCGCTTAAACTTTGCCGAAAACCATCTTTAATATATACTTTGGACTAAAGTACTATACTTAACTTATATTTTCCTTTGTGATCGAGACCTTTAGGATGGAAACTTAAACACTAAAACTTTGAGATTATGATATGAGCTTCCCAAAAACCGTTGAGTTAGTTTCCTAACGCTCGACGTGCACCATTTTACGACTAGCTTTTAGAGGCCGTTTTAGTCACTTTCATGAAATTGTCAAATGACATTGTTTTACGACGAAAAGTTATAGATTCATAATAAACCACTAAATGATTATCGTAGGATATCATTTCGACGTAAATACTGATAAAGTGTTTTGTAACTTGACAAGAGGTCATAAACATATATTTCGACGATAAACTTTACTTTCCAAAAGGTACAAGTGGTATGGATATCATATGAGTTTGCATGCACGACATTGTTTCATGACTTACATTAGAGCATATCATTCATTATAGGTCGCGTTAGACATTATGCCTCATTTCGTGCATCCACTTTGTCATCATAACTATTGCAACAGTGAGTTCGTAGCCCCACTTTTACTCGCTCAATTGTTTTATAAACTCTTGGGAGATACATGCTCAACTTAATGCTTTTACTTTACACTTATATGAACTTAAACTTTATTATTTGAACTATCATGAACTTGTTACCCTTTTGTTTCACTACTTATGCTAGTAAGTAGATTGTGCCCAACTAAATTGATCACTATGTTATGAACGCTATTATTTGAATCACTTTCCTTGATTTTGAACCCTTCAACATGTATATTTGAGCTTTTTAAATTGATTCGGACCCTTTAACATATAAGTGAACACTTTGGACTTGATATGAACCTTTTGACATATAGTTAAACTCTTTTAACTTGTACAAGGACCCTTTTGATATATTTTAAACTTGTTTGACGTGATTTTGAACGCTTGACTATCTTGAACCCTTTTGATATTATTCGAACTCTTTGACTGCTCGAACTTTGGACTCGACTTAAATCTTTGAACTTAATTACGAACTTTTGAACGGAACTCTTGAACTTAAATACAAACTTATGACTTGTTTGAACTTATTGAACCGTGACGTGTTATGACCTTGACCTAAAGTCTCCCATGATCGGAGCATCACTATAAAGTCTCCTGTTCGAGCATCCTATAAAGTCTCCCATGATCGGAGCATCACTATAAAGTCTCCATTGTTCGAGCATCCTATAAAGTCTCCCATATTCGAGCATCATTATAAAGTCTCCTTTGTTCGGAGCAATCTTAAAGCCTCCCCGATCCGGAGCGAATGTCTCACTATGTTACGGAGCGTTCTCAATCTAAAGTCTCCCATGTTCGAGCAAGACAAATTCTCCCATGTTCGGAGTGTTCTTAATTGTATATAATAGTTGTATGATGTCTTGTTCGTACATTCGCATTGTTAGTCTCCTATTAGTAGGTAGTATGGATATCGCTATTGAGGTCGGCCAACTCTCGTCCACTATGTTACGGACGCATATTATTTATTCTAGGGGTTGTGCCTGACATACATTATTATATACGTGGTGCTATATTGTGAATTGTTTTGATAATGTATACTTAACTACTAGACACACTATATTTTGTGCAATGGGTTGTGAACACACAGGTTGCAAGTTTTGTATGGGCGGAGCTTGGAACTGAGTGGATTTACAATGCCTTTGCTTTGTGAACTATTATGATAACGTGCACTTGAATTCTAGACATATTTTGGCGGTGGATTGTGAACACATAGGTTGCAAGTTTTGTATGGGCGAACTTGGGCCGAGTGGATTTACAATGCCTTTGCTTTTGTGGACTATTCTTTATGACCAAAAACTTTGCCTTTGTTGCATGAGCGCTCTTTAAAAGCTTTACTTGTTAACCAAACTCTATGAACTCACTCAACCATTGTGTTGACACTTTTAGCATGTTTTATCTCGGTATCTAAGGCATTCACTTCATGGCATGCATGTGGACTTATCATAGAGTCGCGGTGTCGACGCGTCTCACCTAATTTTTGCACTTAACTATCGTTTGGTTGTAACAAACTTATTTTGGTATTTTGAAATCTATTGGGACCTATGTTTTGTAAACTCGATTATTTTACTAAATCAAGCGATATTTTCAAACGACACTTTAGGTCGTTCGATATAATCAGAACTTTGATGCTATGATCGTCATCCCCGAAATTCCATTCCGCTACAAAACAGTAATTTGGGGTGTGACATACACCACCATAAAATGTCTTTCCGCTGGGTTTGAAAACATCCGTACCTCCCAATTGTTCCAAGTTCACTGTGAACAATCCACGTGGATTTTCAAAACCACCCCAATGTTAAGTGATGCTTCCTCCCAAGAATCGGAACGAGATGAAGAAACCGTGAGGGAGATTATGGAAGAGCATGCACGTGAAGAGGCTGCTCGCCGTGAGCAAGAAGCACGGGAAGCTCAGTACCTCCAAGACAACTTCTTCGACATAATGGAGCGTCGATACATGAACGGGGAGTTTTATTCTCCGCCAACAAGTGATGATGGTTGGGACTCGGATGACTCGTTTTTTTAAGTTTTTAGTAGTTTTATTTAACGTGTTTTTAAGTTTTAGTAGTTGTATCTTTAATTTTTAATGTAATCCGTATTTAACGTTTAATGTACTTGGTGTTTTAATGTTAAATGTGATATGTGTTATAAAAAATGAAGTGTTTGTTTAAGTTTAGGGGTTGAAAGTGAAAATATGAAATGTTATTGGTGTTATTGATGTTATTGTGATGTTATTGTTGTGGGTGTTTTTTGGGGATGTTAATGTTAAATGTTAAAGCTGATGTGGCGCTGACGTGGACGGTGTTATTGGTGTTATGGTGTTACGATTGTGAGTGCTTTAACAATTTTCTAAATTTATGATGTCTATTAAAGTTACCCATGTTTTATATGGAAATTAAGTTATATAAAGAAACATTTGTCTTCATTAAACACTTATAAGCTTGTGCCACCTTGGCACAAGTTAGAAAACCCCTACATATAAACAGGTGCCATGTTTTCCACAGTACAGCTTCTCCATTTTTAACTTTGGTTGGTGATTTCCGCTCAACTAGTTTGGACAACTGGCAATGCAATTTATTTTTAAGTGGTAATGCAATTTTTTAATTTTGTTGATTTCCCAAAATGACCCGTTTTCTTAGTTTTGGACCTTTAGGCCAGTTTTTCAGGCTCGATCCGTACTCATCGGCATCGCATGTTTGGGCCTCCAAACTAAGAGCACAAAGTATCAGGTGTCATTGGTGTGCCAAATGCATGTCATTCGTGTGCTAACCATACCGGAGCACCGTGCCATTCGTGAGCCAAACGTTTTGAGCCAATGCAATGGCTCAAGCCATTTGCATTTTTTTTTATTGTGAGCGGGTGGGTATTTTTAGTGAGGTATTTTGTGGGACCCAATAACATGTTAGTGGTGTGTTATGAGGGAGGGTGTTTTAGTTATTGATATGTTATTGGGAGGTGTATGATATAGCACTGAGGTAGCATACCAATAACGTGTGATTTGTATCTCCCTCACCTTGTGCTCTAATATTTAGTATAAGCAATCACGTGGTGCCCAACAAAGAGCACAAGGTATCACAATGACGGATAACACGTTATTGGTATGCCACATCTAGGGATGGCAAAAAAACCCGAACCCGACGGGGAAACCCGAAACCCGAACTTATTGGGCGGGCGGGGCATGCTTATCGGGTTTCGGGCGGGTTTGGGGCCTTAACGGGATTCTTATCGGGTTTAGGCGGGGCGGGCACACCATCCCCGCCCGCCCACCCAAATATATACATATACATATACATAAAATATTGTGTTAGTATTTACGTACTAAATATAATTCTTTATTTTGTTAGTTTTATCTTTGTGATTTATTCTCTAGTTTTATCTTGTTTTGTGTCATATTATTCTATAAAGTTGTGATTTATTCCAATGATTAATATATTACTAATGGTTTCTCTATTATTCAAGCTATTCCATAAAATAACATTGTTAATAGTATAGAAATAAGAATAAGCGGGGAGCGACACGAGTATGATAGAGATCGCGCCAAAAAGGACAACCCGATAAGACCCCAATGGGGAATGGGCGGGTTTGGGAGAGTATCTCGCCCCATGGGCGCCGATAAGATCCCCATGGGGATTAGGCGGGTTTGGGATGGTTTTGTTATCGGGTTTGGGGATGGGATTGCCAAACCCGCCCAAACACGCCCCATTGCCATTCCTAGCCACATCATTCACCTCCCAATAACACACCAATAACTAAAACACCATTTCTCATAACACACCATTAACATGTTATTGGGTCTCACAAAATATCCCACTAAAAATACTCACTCACTCACAATCAAAAAAATAAAAACACAAAATAAACGAATGGCCTGAGCCATTTCACTAGCTCAAATGTGTTTGGCTCACCAATGGCACAAAGTGACGGTACCATTTGACTTACCAATAGCACGAAAATGAGACGAATGGCGTGTTAAATGTAATGCATACAGTGTGCTCTAAGAAGTAGCTAGTTAACACATTGTTAGAGCATTCCCAACAATAACACCATAACATCAATAACACCGTCCACGTAAGTGTCACATCAGCTTTAACATTTCACCTTAACATCCCCAAAAAACACCCACAACAATAACATCCCAATAACATCAATAACATTCTCAATAATTTACAAAAACAACCCCTCATTTAGGGGCATAAATGAAAAAAAAAAACAAAACTGGCGTTATGGAGAAAACGGGCAGGGACTAACGCTGCAATAACGACGGAGGTCCAATGGGTTAACGCCACTAACGGCGTTATTTAACACACCAACGGCGTTATGCCGTTATGATTGAACATGCTCTTAGTCATTATTTAATATATTAATGTGAACTTAAATAGTCAATTAATTAGAGAACATGACAGCACACATTGTATGATTTCATATCCATCATTTTCTAAATCTAATATCTTAATTAAAGATTAATTGCAATCTGCCAGATCGATTCGCTTCACAAGCTAAGCAATCTCTAACGTGGCTGTCGACATAAAAAGTTAACTAAATCGTTTATGTTGACTGACACAAACAAAGTATTGCATATTTAAGAAAAAAAAAACTGACAATAAAATTTTAGCAAACTTAAGCTTTTTATACATAGACCATTATTTATCAAGATTATCAGGATCAGGGTGGAAACGAATCGAGCCGAGTCCGAGCCTGTCAGAGCTTGAGCTCCGCTCGTTTAAGTTTTAAAAGCTCGAGCTTGAGCTCGGCTCGTTTCGAGCCTTAAGCTTTAAGCTCGAGCTCGGCTCGTGGTATATTATATAGGCTCGGGTTCGGATCAAGCTCGACTCGTTTATACGAATTGGCAAATAAAGGTTAAAGCTTGGCTAGAGCTCGAGCTCGGCTCGTAATATATCTTTATTGAGCTCGTTAATAAGCTCGAGCTCGACTCGTATATTACTTAAAATATCATAATGTCGTTTAGGTTCGTTTAGGCTCACGAGCCCAAACGAGCTTTGTATGTAAAGCTCGGGCTCGAACTCGATTAATAAACGAGCTACAACTTAGGCTCGAGCTCGTTTAGGCTCGGCTCCTTCGAGCTTTTTACCAATCTGATCCCGAGTTTTTCACGAGCGGCTCGGCTCATTTCCACCCCTAGATCATATTATACAAACCCCCTATGATGTGATATAAGGGGGGTTTTGGTCAAAGATGCTTTTTGTCCCATATTTATTTTCAGTATAATACAATTTTTTTCAGTTTTCAGTTTCGTTTTTCTGACAGTTTTAAGTGTTTGACTTATTAAATTTTATATTTTATGTTTCGCATTTTCATGTTTATAGTTATTTTATATAAATCAAATTATAAAAATAAAATAAAAAATAAAAAAATGGAGAGGGGTGACTTTTGTAAAAAAGGAGATCGTATAACTTGTCCCTATCATGATATATATTGTATAGGTTAGAGCACCCGGTGTCCCCTCGTTGTCCAAGTTCGCCGTCCACCGTGGACGCTCGTTGTCCTTCGTTTTGACACCGGCGTGGCTCGCCGTCCGTCGCCGTGATTGTTGCCGTCGTCTGCACGACGAAGATGAAAGTGTACTTTATTTTTTTAATTTTTTTCTTTTTTTTTTTAGATAGTGATATTGAAATGTTTTTAATAAGGTGATATATATTGTGGAGGTTTTTAATAAGGTGAAGTGTTTTTATAGATAGTGATATTGAAAGGTTCGTAGAGGAAAAAAATGCAAACATAAACGCATAATGATGAAACATTTAAACTGAAACTTGAACAATTAACTAAAAACATGAAATACATAATACGCTTAAACATAAAAAACTACAGAATCTCCCTAATAAAAACAACATAAAAACATGAACTACATAAAACTACTAAAAACTTAAAAAACGAATCATCCGAGTCCCAACCTCGAGGCGGTTCTTGGAGAATTAAACTCTCCATTAAAGTATCGACTCTCCATTATGTCGAAATAGTTGTCTTGGAGTCTTGAGCTTCCCGTGCTTCTTGCTCACGGTGAGCAGCCTCTTCACGCGCTTTCTTCTTCCATAATCTCCTAACGTTTCTTCGTCTTGTTGGTTTTGGGAGGAAGCCTCACTTAACCTACCGGGGTGGTTTTGAAAATCCACTGCGGGCATTGCTCACAAGTGGAGTTGGAACAATTGGGAGGTATGGTATGTTTCAAAACCCACCGGAAAGACATTTTCGGTGGTGTTGATAAACTTCAAACTCAGCGAGTTGGAAAGTTCGGTTTCCGGCAAGTGATTTGGGGTTGGAAAATTCTGGTTTCCAGAACTTATTTATTAATGAATTGTGTTATTTGTGTGTGAATTGGTAGGATACTATATATAGGCTCATATAATCCCATTGAAAACTAAACCGTTTGAATTTAAAATTTGAATTTGAATGTTAAAGTACCCGCTAAACGATTATACTGGTTTTGAATTTGAATTTAAAATTTGAATTAATTCGCCACCAACAATTATCTGGTTTTAATTTGAATTTAAAATTTGAATTTGAATTTGGTTGCTTCAACAATTATATGATTGTTTGAATTCAATTTAAAATTTCAATTTGAATTAATTGAAAACCACCCTTATAAATAACAATTTATAACCACCATTTTTCACATTTACATCAATTCAAAAAAAAAAAAAAAAAAAAAAAAAAAAAAAAATGCCTCAAACTCGAAGTGGAACAAGTCGAAGAAATCTTTAACTGCAAGTTTGGATAAAAATTTCGCAAGCTATAGATATGGAAAATAACCGTTCGAAAATATTTTTGGAACGACGTTATGCATATGTTCGATAATCGACAACCGATGACCATCGTACGAGAAAATTCAATCACGGTAAATGAACGAGGATTAACGTCGATTGCAAAAGTTCAACGCAATTTACAAACAACAGAGCGTCGAAGTCTCAAAAAATGACCACACTCATCTCGAAAATCTGAAACTAAACTTCCAAAGAACACCGCGGAAAAGAGTTCAAGATGTTCACGTTGGTAGATTTTGAAAAATCGCCTGTGGGATGTCAAGATTAAATCCATAGTATGTGTTGAGTTTTTTTTTACTCATGTTGTTTTTTCCGTATCGTGTTGTTTTTATTATTGTGTTATGTATTGTATTTTAAATTGAATGAAATGAATTTATTTAGTTTATTTGGAAATGAAAATCAATAAAAAATAAAAAGTGGTAGTGGTGGTTAAATGAAGAGGTTGAGGTTTGTTATGAGTGAGGAGAGGGTTTGTTGTGGTTAGTTGTGAAAAAATGGGATGCTGATGTGGCGCTGAGGTGACACGACGACGAGCCTTAAGCTCGTTTTGACACCTAGTGCTCTTAGTCACACAAAGTCCTGATTTATAAATCCTTGTCACCGTCGGCATCACACGTTTGTGCCTCGATTGTAGTATTTATATAAGCAATCACGTGCAATGGAAACATTAATCTTTTGATCAGTTTCTTTGTCGAAATCCACCTTTCTAGCAATTGAACCACTTTGTTTCCTGTAGTTACTCTTTGGAGGACTTCTACTTTGTGGCGTAGTTGGAGATAAACGTTGAACTGGAGAATGTTTGCTATTGGAACTTGTTTCCTTTGGTGGAGTTTCTACAGCCGTAGCGGAAGGAATTCTTGGGCGTATAGCAGGGAATTTCCTTGTGCCATTATCTGGTTTGAATGGTAATAAAAATAACATAAAAATCACTAACTAGAATAAATTATATTACTAATAGTTAACAAATATGAAAGATGTAACAAAAGTCATAATTATTGTAAAATGGAAATCAATGGGGATGCTATCAAGAAAGTGACCAAACAAAATCAAAGCATATAATACACATGACATCCGTTTATTCATTTAATTATCCTAAAGTGTGGCTATTTCCCAACCAACATATACCAAGAATCCAAAACCACCAAACTGTATAATAAATAACATAAAAAGGAAACAAAACAAAATGTTTCATGTTCCAACTTTAATCATTTGATATTCCATCCAACTCAAGGTACAAATAATCTAAGTTTAGGTAACCTAAACCTTCTAACCACCCACCATGACTCCATAAGTCTTGAGCCGCGTCTGAATCAAACGGGGACTAGATGGGAAAGTATTGATAGGAAAACAGGCTAGTCATGTCTTTCAGATATTAAAGAACAATTATTAAGTCAGAACATAGAAAACTTGGTGTTGTTCCGTCATTTTTATGGTTTGTTAATATTACTAATGCAACTTTTATGATTAGACCTTTTCGAAGGAATACCTAATCAGCGCCTAAGTTAATTTTATCTGCTTTTGTTTTCGTTATGTGTACATTTTGTTTGGTCAACTGATCTTATTTTTGCTTTACCTAAACCTTTTTACCAGATAAACAACCACCATAACTACTTTCTATTCTCATGAAACATAATACAAACACATAAGCACAAGACAAACTAACCAATATGCCACCAACTTACCATAAGTCAATTAGTTAATCGCAATTTACAAAAACTGCTTACCTTTTGGCGACGAATTCCCATTCCCTTGAGGCGAAACAGACACCTCATCTGAACTTCCCGGAATCGCCCTCCACAACTCTAGTGTTTGATTCATCGATTCTCGAACTACCTTCACCTATTACATTCATTAACCAAATTTCCATTAGGCCTAACAAAATCATCCAAAATTAAAGTATCCCTACATTCATCTATCGATCACATAATAAAACAAAACACATTTGAGAGTAAATCAGGATACAATGAGATTGCTCAGTTTCACCACATCAGCAGAATTGAACAATCTGATTGACCGATTAAGTTGTCTTACTCATACTAAAGGTATTCATATTATACCTTATCGAATCGTTTATTCTCTAAAGCCAAATGCACGCTGACTTAACTACATTCATCTTCCATATAAAGGGTCAATTCCATATTTACCCGGCATAAACATATAATGTCATATTTAGCCATAACACGTTTTAACTACATTGTACATCATGCATTCAAAATTCAATTACGGCACGTCAGCAAAATCAAGCAATCTGATTAACCAACAATTATACCTTATCAAATCGTTTATTCTCCAAAGCCAAAACACACCCGGCCTTAAACTCCACCAAACTCTCCCTCCCCTTCTCCACACTCGCCAACTTCCCCAACGCCCCAACCGCCCCTTTCCTCACCGACCAATCCTAACTCCCCAAAAACTCCACCAAACTCCCACCACAACACCCAACAACCCCCCTCCCACCACCCCACACCCACACCCACACACACTCCCCACCACACCCAACAACGCCCCCTTCCCCTTCCCCTCCCCTTTCAACATCTTCATCACCCGCGCCAACACCTTCACCAAATAAGCCCTCTCCTCATCCCTCACCCCTCTCCCCGCCCTAACCTCATCCACCGCAGCCGACAAACACATCGCCCCCTATCACCGAATTCACCTCCCCCCCACCCTTCCCTCCAACCACCTCAACCAGCTTCCCAACAACATTCACAAACTCGACTTCACCAACCACTTTCACTACACTCCTGACTGCCTCCACACAGGCCTCCCTCACACCGTTGCACTCCCCGTCATGCAGCCTCTTCACTATTGCATGCATGATCTTGGTGACGTCATGTGACGTCATGCAGGTGGAATGTGTGAGGGCTAAGAGGGAGAGGAGGTGCAGGCATTGTTTTCTCACGGGGGACTTGTCGGAAGGCGAAGTGGACGAGAGGTGGGAGATGAAGGGGGCGATGGAGGTGGCTGGGAGGGTGGACACTAGGGTTTCGAGTGCGGATGAGGCGGAAAGGAAGGTGTCTCGGTCTGAGAGCTTGGAGATGTGTGTCAGGACTTGGCGTTTTAGGTCTTGTTGGTGTGGGTCTGGATTTGGGTTTGGGGTTGACATTTTTTTTGGAAGTTTTTTTTTCCGGTGGCCGGAAGTGGTTTTCCGGCGGTGGTTTTTGGAAGGTGGGAGAGAGAGTGGGGAAATGGGAGGGATGATGGAAAGGAATGGATATATGTATGGGTTTCTTTTCTTACAATGTTTTTGGAAAGATGTTTACTCCTTTCTTTACAAGTTACGGGTGCATTTTTCAATCAATCAAATATCGAGCTTTATCTATTACTCTCATAGATAATTTTATAACATTTCAAAATTAAAATCGAAAGTAGACAATTATTTTGATACTTTTCAAAATAAAATAATGAATTATAATTTTAAGACAGAATGATTAATTGTTTAGAATTAAAAAAAAAAATTATTTTACGTATTTTTTTTTATTTGCACAAATAGTTAAAGCTATATATAAAAAAAATGTAGGACATTGTGTATTAATAAAATGATTTTCTTAGCGATTGCTCACTGAGCACAAATTAGCGTGTAACTAATAAACATAATTGTTTTAATTAATTAAAAATTATATTTAATACACATTAAATAAACCGATTAATTATTATATGTGAACATAATTTTCACTTAAATAAATCAAAACGCTTATTTTATTAACCATTAATATGTGTCAAGTGGACATATGTTAGCAAAACCTTTAATAAAAAAATATAAATGTGCAAATTAATTCGTAAATATATTTGTTTTTCTTTCTATGTATAAATCTTTTGCTTTTAAATCTTTACTTTTTCAAAAAAAAATTGAGTAGTAAATAAATAACTAAATATTAAAATGCTATAGTTGACTAGTTGTAAGTGTAACGTAATTTAAATATAACAAATTTTTAATCATAACCAATGAAATAATTATTGAATTATGCAGCTGGTATTATTCCCGCTATTTTTTTAATCGCAAGATGACGAAAATGCCAATTGGCCACGACGCCTCTGCGCCGAGAATGATAAAATATGAGGGTCCAAAATGTCATTTTGTTACATTGGTTTGTGTTCTATTGTAGATAGATTTTTTTTATAAATAATAAAGCCACCATTTATGTTTATTAGTATTTGATTTAGGTTTAATTTAAATAATCTAGCTTGTTGAATTAATAAGCATGAAACAAGAAAAGAAAACTTACTCTCTTGGGCTAGTAGCGGTGATCACAAACTTGATCAAAAGAGTCACGCCATCTCAACGTCAATTCAACTATACCAAATGTTTGTAATAAGGATATCATAGTCACAACAAAAAACAACCCACATAAATAAATTTTTAAAAAAAAGGTACACACACAAACACTTTCAATTCTTTCGGTCACCTGACAGATCAAAACTTTCATTTTTAGAGGGAGTGGACGTGTCACTCGTCTGATTTGATCTTCGTAAAAGGAGACGCGTTCAAAATGGCTCGACCGACCAAATGGTTTAATCTCACTAGGGCTAGTCTTAAGAGCAAGGTCATAAATAGCGAGAGGCGTGGCGTTGCGGCATGAACAATTCTCACGCCTTAGCGGTCAAGGCGAAAATTTTGCGTTTATAAGGCGTGACAGAAGACGACACAAAATATGAAAATATTTATATATTTATATCATATTTCATATATATCGAGTTTATAAAAAAGCAGGACATAAAGCAACATGAGACGTGCCGTAACGGCATGACCAAGCCTCACGCATTTACAGGATTTTCGAGAAGCCTTTTCGCTCCTTTTAAAACCATGCTTAAGAGTTTGCACATTAGGAAGTTTCTTTTTTAAACTGTTGATAAGTAACAATGTTGATTAGTTAACAGTAACCGCTCAAAAAAAATATGTAAAATTAATGTTTAATTTAGCTTAGCAGCGTGCTCAGTGTTCGACTGCATTATAAAACGTGTCCATTTGATTGATAAATGCATTGTTCAAAAACTATCTAAGCTAGAATTATTTGTAAAAGATGTAGCTATATACAAACTATCCTTTTAAATAAACTTATGTACTTTAGGATTTATTTTTAATTTTTTATTTTCCTATATTCAAGGTTCATTCAAGATGAAAGATGTCGAGTTGATAGAAGTTGGAAACATGTTATTGTCAATGGGTTGAAAATTCAATTTCAAAATAATAAATCATTTTCTCCTATTTAATGTCATTTTTTAAAGATTTTTATATGGATACGATGTCATTGCTTCTGCAAAAGACAATGAAAAAGACACAAAGACATGTGACTTGCTAATGTTAGCCATGTACAAGCTTTATTACTTCCCCTTGCACGTTGAAAGTGAAAATTAAAGTGTAAAATGGTTATAATTTAATGAAAGTAATTACAAGAAGTATAACTTATAGGTTCAAGATAGTCCTTTTACAATAAAATATCAAAATTATAGAATTTAATTATTATTTTTATTTATTTGGTTTTCTAACTCGACATTATGAGCTGATTAATCCCAAAATAACTACCCTTTGGGATAGCCCTAGAGTCGGCGTAGATAAACTTCCGTGGCCACAAAAAGATTAATTTCCTCTCTGCTGGATTCAAACATTTGATCTCCGTTTTAAAAAGCTGATTTCTTACAACTAGATCGCCTCTTGTGATTTATAGAGTTCAATTATTATTTTATATTCTAAAAATGGGGTATGAATAGTATAAAGCACTATAGCAACAGTGCTACATCAAAAATAATAATAATAATAAAATAAAAATAGCCAAGTATACAAAGGCTTAAACTTTAGGAAATAGTTTGAAACTGTTCTTTAAGATTTAACTGCATTTGCAAACTTGGTATTTTGGGGACTAAACGACTAACGATGTAATAAAATTGAACTTTTAAAGACCGATACATAAATATGTATTTTTAAATTTATGAAAAATATAACAAGACTACAACACTCCCACAACAACGCGCGAAATCACCCGCTCGTTAATAACAATAGTTAGGCAAAACGTCCGATAACAAAACATTTTTTACAAGACTTTAGTCTTATTTTCCTAGGAATGTAAGCTCTAAAAGAAATTAAGAAAAATGAAACTCTCAAATAATATTCGGAAGGTTTACAAAAACTTGCGAAAATTTATTTAAGAAAAAAGCTTTAAGTCATCAGAATAAACTACATCTTTCAACTCCTAACTTTAGCTAATTTTACCAAAATGGCACCTAACTATCCATATTATTATCTAAAAAATATCACTTTTTTAGAGCATCATGTATCTTTGCGTTACATGAATAATATTATAGGAAAAAATGCAGACACTAAAACTCCTTTCAAAAGTTGATGTTATAGGCACCCTTTTGTTCACACATATCATAATAAAACACAAATATAACACACACACACACAAAAAAAATATATACTCGTATATGACATAGCTAATGGGTACGTCGCCAACCCCTACGGCACGAAAAGGTTTTGGCTTAAGGCCGTTAAGATGACGTTATAGGGTGGCGCCAACTTCTACAGCCATCGGCACGTGTTCTCTTAGAAAAGAAAAACCTCATTCAATCTATTATTTCTTTACAAGTGATTCAACATTGGAAATGATTATTTGAAGGAAATAAATATAGTACAATGTACCAAACATGGAAATGTCACACCTAATAATAGCCATGGGATCCAATTCTGTAGGGTGGAATAAATAACACAACACGATAACTTGTAACATGAATAAAATGTGGTGCATGTGATCTTGAGTATGCCTTAAGGTCAACATGGTTTGTTCATTTTTATACCCTAATTAAATACAACTTTTGATAGGTTTCAATGTGATTCTATATATCGCAATTGACTTGTAACGACACAATATGAAATTTATTACCCATGTTGGATATGGTTTGGTACCGATAAATGCACGTGAGTTGAAGATAGGTTCATGTGCCTGAACGTGTTTTGTTATAAGGATTAAGCTGGAAAAATAACGACGAACTTTTTCAAATGTACTGATTTTGGTTGTGAACTTTTTTTTTTTTGTTTCATTTAATATAACGTACTTTCATGTTTTGTTATAATTTGGTACGTGACGATGATGTGTCAAACTTGAAAGTCTAACACGTGTCAGCATTTATAAAATAGAAATAAAATATTATGAAATTCAGAAATTGTGAGATAGTTGTTGATCTTTTATTGTGGAGCTCCTTCAACTAGTTTTTAAATACCTCACAATCGTTTCTCCAACTGTGAAAATCTTAATTAAATATGATACACATATGAAAGGATCAACGAGAATCTAATAACAGTGACATGAGTAGATTTGTGTGTTTTGTTTGATAATAAAACATTATGTTGTACTAATCTTGTAAGTTTTAGCAAAAATGTTTATAGTTTAGTGATGTGGTATGATGCATTTGTAAAGCTTCTAACATTGTAAGTAGTAAATATTCGTAAGTCCGACAGGCAAGTCCATTTTTATTTAGTTATAACATTACGTTAGCGAGTCACGCCAACATCCATACTTAATTGGGACGGTGCAGTGACCCTGTAATATGTTGTAGGTGCCAAAATGACACGTATGGCACCGCCATGCTTGTTATACTGCACCATTGCCTCTGTGTTATAGGTGCATTAGCCATGGTGATCGCCCGTTTTTTTTGGTGAGCGAGTAAGGCTTTTTATAGTGTGTTATAAGAATGTTATTTGGCGGGGGTTGTTTATGTTATAAGAGTGTTATATGATACAAGCTGATATGATGACACCTATAATAGTTATGAGAAATATTTTGCACACATTATGTTTTGATTTAACACTCATCTGTGGCAACCTAAAAAGCGGATATATATCAATACAACAGTTTTATACATATGATTGACTATCCTAATTCAAAAATAGAATGCGCAAATCATTTTTCAATAGTTATAAGATGTAACTGCACCTTGCACTCTAAAACATGTTAGATCATGTTCTAGTCTATATGATGAAGTAAAAAGGATGATGTGATGGTGAAACAATGTGGTTAGAATTCATGTGACATTTCTTGGATTATTAGGCAAACCTTTGGCCACATCGAACGTTGAGATGTTGTTTTCCATTTGATAAGGTCCCAAGATCTCCGTTTGTTACAAATTTTTTTGCCTTATTGTTTTAGAGTTTTATTTTATATTCTCAAAGGATAAATAAGAACATGGGTGAAAGTATCACGTTAGAAACAAGTCATTTTCAAAAAAATTGTAAGGTTTGTATATGGGAGATTTGCCAATTTAGCTAAAAATGAGACGTGTTAAACAACTAATCAAAGTTGCCTGAAATGTATTCAAGAAGCAGAAAATCGCGTAACAACATGATTAGAAAAACATGTAGACAAAATTGGAACCTACAACCTCACTGCACGGTACATATGCCCATTTTTTGGTTGCGAATAGACTTTTGAAAAATGAAGTGTGTCAAAATGATTGCGTTTAAATGTTTACTAAATAGTACGTTTTATCTTATCACGAAAAATATAGTAGCAGTGAACAATGAGCAGTAGCTATATTTAGTTATACAATTGCATGATAACGTTGTTGTAGTTGTAATTATAATGTGTAAAACAACTACTAAATGTTCAACGCTCTTAAATGCTATTTCATGGAGAGTTAAAAAAATAAGCATCTCGAAAAAAATAGATAAAACTACTTACTGCTTGTCAAACGAACATTAAGAATCACATTGTTTAACGTTCACCGCTCCTAAAGACTGCTGCCAAACACATCTGAATCCTCTACTGATATTATAGTCTGAAATGATAGTGTGGTTTTCATTATTACAAATTCAATCAAGCCAAAAATCCCAACTAGTTAATAAACGAGTCTCCCTCTCTCTCATTCGCTAGATACATTAAATTATGCAAGCACAATTTTTATGGGTCCTCTTATTCATACGGTGTTTCTTCATGGCATGCGAATATTCCCTTCTTCTCACATTTTCCAAGTCTAACAGTTTTTGTCGGTTTACATTAGTATTTACGGCTGTTTCTGCGTTTGAACATTAAACTTTATATTCTGATTCCGCGTTTTCGGGTTTATAGGCTTTTGATATAAACAAAATTATAAAATAAAAAAAAAAAAAAAAAAAAAAAAAAAAAAAAAACATAGGGGGTATATATAAAAATATAGCGCCGTATGAATAACTCAACCCTTTTTATACATGTTACAGGCTTTTCATAGACCAATAATTAAACAATCAATAGTTCAATGATTAAAAAGGCTAGTTAATTTATTATATCCAAGAAAAACCAGCAACAAATTTATAATTTGTTTTGTTAAACGAACATATACCTTTTGATGAATCACATATAAGTTTGGATAAAAAGAACTCAAGTGTATCTAGTTTTTGTATAGATTTACACCTTTTACAAGATTATTATGATTGAGATTTAACCAAAGAGCTTTGGCTCAGTTGGTATCCATATTCGAAAAACTCATGCGCTCACAGAAGAAACTTGGTGGATAAAAGGTCAAAGGTTCGAGTCTCACTCCAATAAGAGTTGACAGAACTATTTCTTGTGGGGTGGACAACGACTAGTGCAAAAAAATACCCAGATCAGGATGTTCCCGCCAATTCACAACTTTTTGTGGAATATCATTGCGATTTAATTATAACAGAAATTTTGAATAAAAAAGGTCATTACTTTGCCATAATGAACACAACATATTGAAAAATAAGACCTCTTTAAGTTTTTTGGTTAACCGCTAATAGCTGCAAGCAATTCTTTTTTTTTTCTTCTTCTTCTTATATCATGTTTTTTCATTTAACAAGCTAACATAGCTTATCGACGTTGAACAAATTAGTCATAAGGGTTAAGATAATGCGTCTATAACGACACACACATGTATATATACATGTCATATTTGCGCATACGCTTGTGAAAGTCATTCTAAAAGCAATCTCTTTAATCTCAACCTTCAGGGTATACTCTCACTTAAGGCTAGGAGTATGACTGTTTATATCGTACCTCTTCTATATATCAGTCTGGCATGATTGGTTTTGTTATTGTTACGGTTTTTGTTGTGATAATGTTCCATAACTTGTGTGCCAACAGTTTCATAAAAACCCTTGTAACATGACAATAAAACAAAATGAAAGGAATTATTAGTAATAAATTTGGTCTTCAAAATGCATGTTGTATCATGAGGTCTCCTCCCCCATTGGGGAACATTACCACATGCAAATTGTATGTTGTTTGGTGCAAGTCCAATATAATGATAATAAGTGCTCATTTATTTAGGAATGTACAATGATATAAACTCATTTCAGATTTAGATTGGACCAGTTGAAGTCAAATCCAAGTCGAAAATGAAGAAAATTTTCGGCCGAGATAGCTACAGTTCGGCCAGAACACCTGGTTGTCGATCGAGCTTTGACTACTTATATGATTCGAGACACTGAGTTAGCTCGTTAAAGCTCACTCGTTATTTATAATGTTTTGTTAAAACCAAAAGAATAATAGTTTGGCTTACATGTATCTGACATAGGATATGAGTAAGGACGGAACTAGAACACAAAGTCATCAAATGCATTTAAGGAAAATCAAACAAGACTACATACACATTTTTTTGAGACACGGTGCATTTGTAACTAATCGAGATTTTTTAACAATATTAACATTACAACACAAAAATCCATAGGTGTCTCGGGACCCACCTTAGTTCCGTCACTAGATATGAGTTACGAGATAGTTTATCTATTTTAAGCTTCTTTGTAAAGTGTTGGATTTTATTTATTTATTATCTTTTATCTAAGAAAAATACGAAAACAAGAAGTGGTATATCACCTTCATTCACTGTTAGACATATGTTATGATGTATATGAGTTTGAGTTTATAAAAATAAGTGACCATATCTAAGAAAAATGTAGTAGTGTATTGTTAAAAGATGATATTATCTAGACTACTCTATTATCTAAGTATATGAGGCTTTTAGAAGCAACTTTTTTTACTTTCAGATAGAGATAAAACTGTGTACATCACACCTCCTCTATACCCCATGAAAAACAAGATTGGTAAGTATTTATGTTTGCTTGTAATTTCCATAAGGAAAAATATATGCTTATATGCTTAAGATAGAATCATTGAATAAACACAATCATGAAACTTAAGTCATCTCCGACCATGCTTTATATTTGAAGTTTTTTTTTTTTTTTTTTTTTTTTTTTTTTTTTAACCATTGATTAACATGTAGCCTAGGATATCACGTGATGATGTGAAAATGAGGTGGTGGAATAGGTGGGTCGGGTCAGGTCACGAGTTTAGATAATTTTAGTTGGTTTGACAAGAATTTTATTTTTTTTAAGTAAAAGAAGAAAAAAGTGAAAGGAAAAAAAAAAAAAATATTTGCCCGCTAGACTTGTTAGGTATTTGTTACATACTTACATTTTTTGTTAATCAAAAGATCAATTAAACCTATCTATAGTATGAGCTAATGACTTGAAAATGCATCTAACTTGTCGATTTTTGTTGTTTTGTGTAGTCATCTTTTTCTTTTGACTAAAACCAAAACTTTCATATTTCGACTTCGTGCGTATTTTGTTCATGCAATGTTGAATTTTAGGTTCAAACCTTTGCTCTCAAGTTCAGGGGCTGTTTCTGCCCTTGCAGAATCTTATCTATCTCTATAACCTGTCTTTGGTTCTATTTTGTCTATATTTTGTATGTGCAGGGGCTAAAGGTGTTCTTCCTCTTTCTTCCTGCCTATTTAAAGTCGCTAGCTGCTAAGGGTTGCAGAGGTCAAGAAAAAAAGCTGTCTTCTTATCATCTCTCACCTTTTGACTTCTCTCCATCCAAGTCTTGTTACCGTTAGACTGAAAAAGTGTACTTGATCAGTCGTGTCTTTTGTGTAGTATGATTGTTTACAGTTGTGTACGATCATAATCTGATTTATGTTGTATTGTATCTGAATCTCTTATGGTCTGAATCAAGTGGTGGTTGGTTGGATTCAATTGTGGTGTTGTCTATTAATTTCTACATGGTATCACAGCGTAGGTTCTGGTAATCGAAGTTTTTTAAGATCTAGGGTTTCGTTGGCAATTTGGGGCTTTTCAGTTTAAGCCTTAGATTTGGGTTCTTTGATATTGTTGCAACGGTTCTTAGTTGGTTAATTGGTGATTAAGGGTGCTTGTGTTGAGATCTTGTTCAGATCGGTTGCTGTTCATTTTGGGACCTTCTTTGATCACAATATCTCTTAACTAAGCGAATTAAGAGTGTTGTGATTCCTTTCCGCAGTCATCTTTATAGCTCTGTAATCTTATTTTCTCTCCTTTAAGATTAACTTTTCTTTGGTCGAGAGGGTGCAAACGGTGTGACTAACTTCTTGATCTGCCTCCTTGAGAGGTGTGAATACCTGCTCTGGTCACACCCAATTCTCTCGGCTGAGTCTTGTTAATCTTGGGTGTGTGTTTAGTTTAATCTCTTATATTTTTATTGTTTAGTTATAGTTCTTAGTTTCTGGCGATGAGTAGGTTAAGGGATTGAGAAGTTGGTGTTGGATTATTGGTGGTTATTTGTGTTTGAAGGTGGTTGGTTTTCTGTCTTTTGTTTGGTGTCTCTGCTTTCTGTCTTATTTGCTTGTTGTTTATTCTTATTTTTATGTTCCCATGGCTCCTGGTAATAGTAGTGGTAATGAAGACCTTATTAGCAATCTTGATTTGGGTAATCCATTACATCTCCACTCTAATGACATTAGTACTAGTTCTATTGTGTCTGTGAAATTAACTGGTACTGAAAACTATAGAGTTTGGGCTACTGCCATGAAACTGGCTATTAACACAAGAAACAAAACTGGATTTATTAATGGAACTTGTGTTAAAGAAACTTATGCTTCTAGTAATGTCTTGTCAAATCAGTGGGAAAGATGCAACTCTATTGTGCTTTCATGGATCTTAAATTCTGTGTCTGAAGATCTTTATCTTGGACAAATTTTTTCTGAAAACGCTTCTGAAGTGTGGTCTGAACTGAAAGAAACCTATGATAAACTTGATGGGTCTATTATCTTAAGTCTTATGCAGAAAATTAATAACTTTAAACAAGGTGAATTGACTGTATCTGAGTATTATCATAAGCTTAACTCTTTATGGAGAGAATTTGTTATTATGACAAAATTGCCTAAGTGTACTTGTGCTGCTAGAGAAGATGTGTTAAAACATAATCAACTCATGAAACTTATGCAATTTCTTATGGGCTTAAATGACTTATATCAGCCTATCAGAAGCAGTCTTCTCTCTAGAGAAACTCTTCCTGATGTGAAAGAGGCATTTGTTATTGTTTCTAGGGAAGAGTCTCACAGAGGCATTGCTTCGTCTTCCTTTGGTTCTGAATCTAAACCTCAAATATCTAGTTTTGTGTCTAAAACTAATTGGTCTAATAATGGCAACAAGAGGTTTGATAATAAAAAGTTTTCTGGTTTCGACAACAAGAAGTTTAATAATACTGGAAGTAGTAATATTAATGGTGGAAACAGGGGCCCTAATCCTAATTTTCTTTGTAATAACTGTGGTAAAGTTGGTCACACTGTTGATAGATGCTTTGACTTGATTGGTTATCCTCCTGGGTACAATAAAAATGTATCTTCTAAACCAAATGGTTTTAAGTCTTCGTTTAATGCTAATTCTAGCTCTTCATCCAAAGAATCTGGTACTACTATGTCTTTTACCAACGATCAGATGATGAAACTTATGAATCTTATCAATGATATGCCTTCAAGCAGTATGCAGGCCAACATGGCAGGTATATCTAGTTTTTTGAATAATAATGTGTTTTTTAATATAAACTTTCATAGATTCTATAACAGTAACTCTGTTTTGTGTAAAATCAATATCGGATGGATCATAGATTCTGGTGCAAACCAACACATGACTGTTAATACCTTAAATATGTTTGGTATAATTGATATATCCGATTTAAATCTTACTGTGGGACATCCCAATGGTACTCTTGCTAAAATCAAATACATTGGTAACTTAAAACTCTCAGATAAAGTTATTTTATATGATGTGTTGGTTGTTCCTGAGTATTGTGTGAGTCTATTGTCTGTTCATAAACTAATTAAAGATAGCAGAATGTTTGTTGGTTTTGATGAGACTAAATGTTATATTCGAGTTTGACTCAAAACAAAATCATGGGACCGGTAGTGAGAATGGTGGTCTCTATTTGTTTGATTCTCCTCTCTCCTTGCATCTCTAATAGTCAAGCAATATGTAACATGTCTATTACTTGCTATGTGTCTAAGTCTATGTGGCATAACAGACTTGGTCATCCTTCTGACCAAGCTGTTAATCTTCTTCAATCTGATCTAAAATTCTCTAAGGATTCTCATGTCTCTCCATGTGACATCTGTCACAAGGCTAAGCAGACTAGGGAACCTTTTCCTCTTAGTGAGCATAAGAGTTCTGCTATTGGAGATCTTGTCCATATTGATCTTTGGGGACCTTATAAAGTCACTAGTAGGGATGGTTTTAGGTATTTTTTGACCATTGTTGATGATTATACCAGGGCTGTTTGGGTTTATCTTGTTAAAACTAAAGATGAAGTTTATAACCTGTTTGTTTGTCATATCAATCTTATGCTGAATCAGTTTAAATGTGGTATTAAAACTGTCAGATCTGATAATGGTACTGAGTTTGTAAATTCTAAAATGAGCAATTTTTTTAATAGTCTTGGTATTATTCATCAGACCTCTTGTGCTTATACTCCTCAGCAGAATGGGATTGCTGAGAGAAAGCACAGGCATTTACTCAATGTTGCGAGTATGTTATTTCAAAGTGGTATTCCTTTAGTATGTGGCTGAATGTATTTTAACTGCGCCTATCTAATTAACGATTCTGGTCTTACGCTACGAGTGAAATCTCCATTTGAGCTTGTGTATGGTCGAAACCAAAACTTGCTCATCTAAGAAGCTTTGGTTGTCTCGTGTTTCTCTACCATTCTTAATAATTCTGATAAATTTGCTTCTAGATCTGAAAAGTGTGTTCTTATTGGTTTCTCTACTACTAAAAAGGCGTATAAGGTTTACAGTCTTGAATCTAAAATGGTGTTTTATTCTAGAGATGTTCAATTTTATGAAACCATTTTTCCGTTTAAAATGAATTCTAAACTTCAAACTGATAAAGGTTTAGATACTTCTGTAAATGATCTAAACTTTTTTGATGAGCAATACTTTAATCTAAAACCCAATGATGAAAGGAGAGGTTCAAATACCCCCTATGATGATGGTGGTGCCTTATCTTGCCCCAGAAGTACATATACTTCTGATGATGGCGGGATTAATGGCACTGCAACTTCAATGGGTGACAATACTCTTTCTGAGGGAAATGTCCCTTCCAGTTCTAGCTCAGATATTGATCACATTCCTACTCAGAACACAAGTCAAGAGCAGCCTGCTCTTAGAAAGTCTGCTAGAAATTCTAAAATGCCTGCTAAGTTTAATGATTATGTGGTAGGCAGCAGTGTTAAATATGGGCTTGAAAAATTTGTTAGCTACTCTAATCTTAGTCACATTAACTATTGTTTTTCTACCACTTTAAATAAATCATGGAACCCTCTAGTTATCTTGAAGCTATTAAAGATAATAACTGGGTTGAGGCTATGAATAATGAAGTGTCCTTTTAAAAGAAATAATACACGATGAATGTGATCTTCCTAAAGGAAGAAAGGTCATTGGTAGTAAATGGTTATGGAAAATTAAATATAAGTCCACAGTGATATTGAAAGATACAAAGCCGAGCTTGTAGCCAAAGGTCAGAGCCGGGGGAGGATTTGACTATCTTGAAACTTTTAGTCCCGTGGTTAAGATGTCTCAGATTAGATGCATGATTAATGTTCTTTGTGTGCAATAATTGGAGTCTTTTTCAACTTGATATTAATAACGCATTTTGTATGGTGACTTAGCGAGGATGTTTATATGTCCTTACCTCCGGCTTTGATAATCAAGAATCCAAAGTAGTCAAACTTAATAAGTCCTTATATGGACTTAAACAAGCCCCTAGGCAATGGAATGCCAAACTTACCATGGCCCTTACTGAACATGGTTTTATTCAGTCTAAATATGATTATTCGTTGTTCACTAAGAAGTCCGGAAATGTGTTTATGGCTTTGCTTGTATATGTTGATGATATTGTGATTACTGGAAACAATATTGATGAAATTGAAAAATTTAAAATGTTTTTGAAAACAAAATTTCAAATTAAAGACTTAGGAAAGTTAAAATACTTTCTTGGTATTGAAGTTTTGGAAAATGATAATGGTGTTTGTCTAAGTCAAAGGAAATATTGCCTTGAGCTATTACATGAGTATGGTCTTCTTGCTTGTAAACCTGTTGATTCTCCTTTACCTGAGAATACTACTCTAAATCATATTGCTTCTGATGATGATAAAACTCTCTAATATTGGTAATTATCAAAAGCGGTTGGTAAACTCATTTATCTTACTAATACTAGACACGATATTGCTTATTCATTCATTTGCTTAAGCCAAACATATGCATGCTCTCTTGAATCTCATTTAGATCTTGCCTTAAGAGTCCTAAGATACTTAAAAGGTTCTCCTGGTAATGGAATTCAAATTAATAACAAGGGAAATCTTAAGCTTAAAGCTTATGCAGACTCTGATTGGGCTAGATGTCCAGTTACTATAAAATCTGTATCGGGATATTGTGTTTTCTTAGGTGACTCCTTAGTGACCTGGAAAAGTAAAAAACAACCTACTTTGTCCAGGTCATCAACTGAGGCCGAGTACAGAAGCATGGCTTCTGCTACTTGTGAAGTGATTTGGTTATCTAACTTGCTTGGTGACATGGGTGTTAAAGACCTGTTGCCTGTTGTGTTATATTGTGACAATAGTTCTGCTTTGCAAATAGCTGGAAATCACATGTTTCATGAAAAACCAAACATTTTGAAATTGATGTACACCTTGTTAGAAAAGGTGTCATTTGGTGTCATTAAAGCGAGAAAATAGATACTTCTCGAAGAATAGTCGATGTGCTTACCAAAGCTTTGGATGGCAAGCAACATAAGCTTCTTTGTGACAATCTTGGTATGATTGACATGTTCAGTGTCAAAGGTTTGAGGAAGGGTGTTGAATTTTAGGTTCAAACCTTTGCTCTCAAGTTCGAAACATTTACGCTCTTGCGAATCTTATCTATCTCTATAACCTGTCTTTGGTTCTAATTTGAATATTTTGTATGTGCAGGGGCTAAAGGTGTTCTTCCTCTTTCTTCCGCCTATTTAAAGTCGCTAGCGCTAAGGGTTGCAGAAGGTCAAGAAAAAAGCATCTTCTTATCATCTCTCACCTTTGACTTCTCCATCCAAGTCTTGTTCTGGATTAGGCGAAAAAGTGTACTTGATCGATCGTGTCTTTTCGTGTAGTATGATTGTTTACAGGTTGTGTACGATCATAATCTGATTTATGTTGTATTGTATATGAATCTCTTATGGTGCGAATCAAGTGGTGGTTGGTTGGATTCAATTGTGGTGTTGTCTATTAATTTCTACATGCAAAATGACCATTTTACCATTCGAAATTTGAAAAAAGTAAGAGTAGAATAGTCACAACATACACACAAAGATCAAATTTGAAATGTTTGTGTTCTAATAGCAAAAAAAAAAAAAAAAAAAAAAAAAGATGACTATGGAACAACAAAAATTGACAAGTTAAATGCATTTACAAATCATTGGCCTTCTATAGTATTTAGTGAGACCCAACTCGATCCATCCTCTCATAAATATTTACCCAACTAAACACATGTTTAACTAATAAGTCTCAAATTGTCACCTCTATGGCCTCTATGTGAAATGATGTATTTGGGTTCAAGTTTTGTAAAAAGCATTGAGTTAAAACTAAAACTCAAGGTTTACACAAAACATATCTTGATATCTACTATATGAATTTTATGAGCTAAGAAATATTTATATGCAAGTGTGCCTAGACAAAACATTCTCTTCCTCAAGACAGCCCAATGCCCATTTTGAGGACTTGAGGTCTTAATCAATTAGTGGGCAGCCTCCTTTGTTTTAACTTTTAACACTCTTGTACCAATGAATTAGTGGGCATTCATGATGCAATTTGATGCGCATTTTTTGGTACTTGAAACCAAAATTTAATATACATGTTTTAGTTTGGTTTTATAACTACTTCATGGACAAAGAGTTATTGAGTGAGAAAGCTAAAACACAATTTTTTATTTATTTATTTATTTATTTTAAACTATTGTGCAGTGCGCCCGTAAACTGATGATAATAAATAGTTTTCAGCTTTGTTATTGAAATTATATGGTCTCGAAAGGCATTTTGGGGGTTTTGCCAATAGTCGTAGATTTCCTTCATTTACAGGGGATATCGTGCATCGGGTTGGTAATGACATCAAAAAATTTGGCGCTATATTATTTTTCCCTGATCATCAAAAAAAGGCATGTCTTATGTGAGATATGTCTTGTATCACCAATATATTATGATGTTTGGCGAGCATACCTTATATGCGATAAAGCGGGTCAATATCTTAGCAATGAGAATCTATATGATGGCTTAACTGGAGCTAGTTAGGCTACGTCACACGTTCAGTTAAAGAAATTCAAGTTTCAATCTAGTGTGGTCGAAACCTGATACAAAATCAGAGGCCGACATCTTCTAAATTATTTAATGATGTCATGTTTGAGTGATACCAATTCGGACCACCGGTGAATTGCTATCTCTGGTATATAATAACCAAGTTTTATAAATTGATCAATATGGACACTCGGGTCATTTTTACATAGCTGAAAAAATATTGAAGTATTAATAAAATTAATGATAGAGCTTTGGTTATCAAAACAACACAACTAAAATGGGGTTTATAACAGCCCAACATGAAGAAAAATAGTCAGGAGATTGGTAGCCCAATTTTTTAATAATCCAGAGACTGGTAGCCCAATCTTTTGAACTTGACAACCTGTGGTGTCTTGACCAAACTATATCTATCATCTCCAATTGTTTTACACCATGAACTCATGAAGCTGCACTTATGTATAATTTCCTATTGGATTTTGATCAATCATAAATCTATCAAGATGGTATTGTAGTAGATGAACATTAATCATCGATCATGTGGCCTAGTGGTAAGTGCTTAGGTTGTTAAGCGAGCCACTAGTGAGAGTAGTACCGGGTGGGTGACCTACTGGGAAGTCCTCACTTGTGGTCCACATGTTACATTGATATTTGCAATGAGGATTTGTGCCCTTAGGCCCAAGCTGGGGGTTCAAATCCCGAGCAAGGTCGGGGTTTAATCCGGTGTTACTCAAACAAGAAAACTTGTGTGAGGCGATGCAGTTTCCTCGCCCGAAGCCCACATGCTCGTACTGCGTGGACCCGGTTAAGACAACATAGGCGGTCGATGTGGTTAGAACCCTCTTTCGGGAGGGTGGTGAAACCAAGTTGGAAAGTCACTGTCAAAAAAAAAAAAAAAAAGTAGATGAACATTAACTTTAGAGTGAATTACATAATTGGTCATAAGGTATCTGGATCTTGCATATATTGTCTTTGTGTTTTTTTTTTACGGGTCATGTCCAATTTACTAACGACGTTTAAACGGTCGTTAAAAAAGGACCAACTGTTTGAACATTCTAAACCCCGTAGATATAACTTTATTGATGACCATTATTTATAATGGTAAACCCTAATTTTCAAAACCTACAAACCGACCTTGGGCCTAATCATCCACTAATACTCCCATGATTCGGCGGCGAAATCGCCAGCTTCGAGCTGAGTAGTAAACTAAGAAAGCAAAATAAAACAATAACAAAATAAAAGCAAAATAAAACAATAACTAAAATAAAACAGGATAACCAAAAGTCTCCCCTATTATAATTTTTTATTTACGGATAACCAAAGTATCCGAAGGATAAACTAAAGTATCCCAAACAGTCGTCTCGGGAATAAGAACCTTAGATTCGACACCAACAAAAGTCGTCTCGGGAATAAGAACCCTAGATTCGACACCAACAAAAGTCCTCGGGAATAAGAACCGACACTAACAAAAATCGTCTCCAAAATTAATACCATGGATTCGATATAAAACAAAAACAAACAATTAAATAACAATAACTTTTCTTTTTCTTTTTTTTTTCCAACAAACAAAAACATAAGGATAAAAAAAAAAAAAAAAAAAAAAAAAATCTTCAAATAGCAAATCAACATACTTCGCATTCTTTTTCATTATCATCGGAGAAAAAAAAAATGGTCATGCTAATGCAACACCCCATTAGGCTAGTCACAGTCCATTTATTAACATTGGTTGGTCATGACATTTGACCCATTTTTTAATCGGTCATACGGATGTAGAGCATGGATCATTTATCGGTCGACAACTCAAAAAAATAAATATCGATCCAATTTTTGACCGATTCTTTCTTTCTTTCTTTCTTTCTTGTTTTCTTTCTTTTTTTTACTTGGTCACCGACTATGATAATTTGGTCGTGTCTGATCATTGGAGAAAAAAAGCTGATGTGGCATGGTAATACTCGGTCACGACTGTGTCGAGCCTTAACGGGGTGTTTGTACTTTTTATATAGAGGGAAAGGACACTATATCTAGACCTATTACCATGTCAAATTGAGTCAAACATTAGAGTAAGCTGGATTAATAGCTAGCATCTATGTCTTTAGCTGTATTTGCACTATATTTAGTGTACGTACCGACATATATGTCTTTACGTGTGGGACCATGTAAATGTTTTACCGACATATATGTCTTTACGTGTGGGACCATGTAAATGTCGAGCCTTAACGGGGTGTTGCGGAAGATACCGGAGTATGAAGCTCTCGAAGAAGATTCCGCAACCAACATGTTTCAGTAACTGCGTTGGCAACCCGCGATATTCGACCTCGACCTTTGGAGCGAGAAAGAGTCGGTGGCGCTGTGGGGACCATGAGAGCAAGTTGTTGCCAGAAGAACACAATATCGGTGAGTAGACCAGGTGGTTGGGCAACCGGCCCGATCGACATCGAAATATGCAACCAATGAAGTAGTAGAAGAAGAATACAAGCGTAACCCGTAATCCAAAGTACCACGAATGTAGCGCAAAATCCGTTTGAGCGCGAGAGAAATGGGGCTCTCGCGGATCATGCATATGAAGACACACTGTTGAGCGACATAGATATATCGGGACAGTGAATGTAAGATCTTGAAGAGACCACCAAGCTCCGATATAATGTGGATCGGATATCAAGCGCCATCATCACCAGTTTAGACTCGGTGTCAGCGGTCATTGGAATTACAATCCGCCATGTGTGCATGCTCAAGAATCTCAGTAGCATACTTGCTTGAGACAAATACATACCGGAAGTGTCACGTAACGGATATGCCCAAAAAGTAATTTAGTGATCCCAAATCATCATAGAGAACTCCTTATGAAGACTGCAATAATATCTTGAAGTAATCCATCGAAGAAGCGGTCGATTACAATATCATCGACATATAATAAAAGATAAGCGATTATCGGTCCCGATGATAAATAAACAAGGAGGTGTCACGGCGACTATGTGTAAAGCCAATCCCAAGAGCATATGTAGCAAAGCCGAAACCAAGCAGGAGCTTGTTTCAACCCATAGAGAGATCTGCGTAACAAACATACATAATCAAGGTTGCTTTCGTATCACGGAAACCGGTGGTGGTGCATGTAAGCGGTCTTAGATAAATCCCATGCAAAATGCATTCTTAACATCAAGTGGTGAACCGGCCATGTCTAAAGCTGACAAGCGGGGCGGTCACGAATAGTGCCGGTTTCACAACCGGGCTAAAGGTCTCATCAACATCAACCCGCTTCTATCGTGTGCGCCATTCGCGACAAAGCGAGCCTTGTAGCGGCCCGAGAGTCTCGTCGACCAAGTACTTGTGGCGAAATAACCACATCTGACGAACAATATTGGTGTCCGTGGGACGAGGTACAAGAATCAGTTTTGTTTTTAATAAGAGCATTAAATTCATCATACATAGCATTTAACCAATTAGGGTCATGAAAGGCAGCGTTATAGGAACGGGGTAAAGGTGAAACTGTAGACACATGACAAGCGTAACGAGGATTGGGACGGGTAGTCCCGACACGAGAACGTGTAACCATGGGATGAACAGATGTCGGGGTTGTTGTAGGGTCAGCAACATGAGGGGGGTCTTGGGAAACGGAAACGGAGATGGGAGCCGTTGGTTGTGTAGGAGGGGTGGGCGGTGGTGGGGAGAGAGGTGCGGTTGGTGACGCCACAATGGGAGAAGGTGGAGGGTCTAGTATAGGTGAAATGGGGGGAGGAGGTGAGGTTGTTGGTGTAGGATCAAGTGGGGTTGGTTGTGCTGGTTGAGTTGGTGGAATTGGGGTGAGTTTGATAATGTTAGAAATGATGTTAGGTGAGTCATCTAAGAAGTCGTAGGATGGTTTTACAGTGGGTGTGGTGGTGCCAAAGGGAAAAACGGTCTCATCAAAGGTGACATGGCGAGATATAATGATTTTGTTTGTGTTTAGGTCTAAGCAACGATAGCCACGATGATTGGTGGCATGTCCAAAAATATGGATGGCGTGGCTCGTGGTCCAAGTTTGTGGTTGGTATCGATATGAGGGTAACAAAGACACCCGAAGACCGCGTAAAATCTTGTAGTCGGGTGGGTGCCAAACATGCGGGTAAGGGAATGTCATTATTAATGGCGGGAGGTAGGATATTTAAAAGGTAGCAGCCATGTTGAGGGCTTGACCCGATGGTTAGGGGTAGGTGGGCTTGAAAAAGCAAGGTGCGGATAAGGTTGTTAATGGTACGAATCATGCGTTCAGATTTGCCATTTTGTTGGGAGGTGCGGGGACAGGAGAAACGGAATTGGATTCCATTGCTGTTAAATAATTTATGAAAGGTATGGTTATCAAATTCACCACCATGGTCACACTGAAATGACTTGATTTCACGATTAAATTGAGTTTTGACAAGGGTACAAAATAATGTAAATTTGGACAAAACCTCAGATTTGTGAACTAACGGATAAACCCATACATACTGAGAATAGTGATCCAGAAAAATAACATAATATTTGAAACCAGACAGACTCGGGATTGGAGAAGCCCATAAGTCTGAGTGAACAATATCAAAACAACTTTGAACTAATGTAGATGAACTAACAAATGGAAGTTTCACGTGTTTGCCAAGGTGACAAGCATGACAAAGCAGGAGGTTCGTTTATTACATGAAATAAATTATTGGAAATAACACGGCGTAACACTTCACTTCACGGATGACCAAGGCGTTGATGCCACGTATCTTGACTTGTGAGATAAGCTTGAGGAATTGGAGAAGGCTTGGTGACGGTGAGATCGCGGTGCTATCACGGTGAGCGGCTTTTGCGGTTTGAAAATCCTAACGAGAAAAACCAAAGGATCAAATTCAACGATGCAATAATTTTCACATACAAAGCGGCCTTACGAGAGATTAAGTTTTTAACAATATGAGGGTGATAAGGACATTATTTAGGTGAAGAGGTCGAAGGGGTTGGTAAAATGCTATGGCGAGTTGGTGGCGGGGAATAGTGTGCCGTCACCAGCTGCTGAGAATGAATAAATACTCGAATTAAATACATCACTAAGGTTATTGACCGAGTCATTTAGGTGAGAAGACGCACCTGTATCCATATTCCAGTTGCCAGGAGCTGGGTCATGAAGAGTGGGTGCGGCAAATGCATGTGGTAGAATAGTCTCTTGACACGGCGCCCTAAAGTGCCCCCGAAACAAGCGACCGGTCGCTCCGGTGCGGGTCCAAGAATACTGTTGGGTTGTGAGCAGTGGTGTTGGTGACCACAGGTTAGTGGTGTTGGATTTGGTATGGTTGGTTCGCGAGCAGGATCTTCGAATGGATGCTGCAGTGTGAGCAGATTGCACTACTGTTGGTGGTAGAGGCGGCCGGGTGCATGGATTCTTGAATGACTGGCATGGTGTGGATTGCTTCTTTGCTGTTGAGCGGGTGCGTGAGGCTGTATAGAGTGAGGGTTCACGAGCTACTGCTGAACCGTGGACTGCTGGTGGCAGGCCAAATCCTGGTGGACCGGTGTGATAGGCAACTGGGGTCACTGCTGCTTGTGGACTAGATGACGAAGGGCCTACTAAAGGTGTGTTACAACCCAGTTTGGCCAAAAGGCTTTGTAGTGTTTGCATATCAGTGGGTGTTAAGGTATTGGTGGTAGAGGATTGAGATTGAAGGGGCCCACTACCATGCATACCATGATGCAAGAATTTACAAGTAGCACCAAATCGACAGGATCCTTTGGCCCAATTTAAGCACGGTTTATTAACTTTTTCCAAGGGTGTAGATGAACGACGGGAGTTGGAGCCGTTGTTTGCTAATAAGACCAATGGTGAGGAGGGTGTGGAATCGGATATGGTGTCGTGAGTGCGGGCTTTTAAGCGCATTTCCTCAAGTGGTTAGCATAGACCTAACGGTTTAAGATCGGAAAGGATCACGATGAGCAATAATGGTGGCCACGTTATCATACCGTGCGGGCAACCCTTCCAGCATAAAGTTACCACATCGTCATCATCTAAACTCGAGCCAAGGCTATTCAATATTGTTGCGATGGATTCGATTTTACAAAAATAAGCATCAATGCCCATATCACCAAGCTTTAAGGAGCGTAACTCCGCTTTCAAGGCAATGGAGCGAGTCCGTTTGTTGTCAGAAAAAATGGCGGCTAGGGTTTCCCATGCTTCATGTGCCGTTTTAGGGTTTGCGACGACAAGCCGTTGTTGAAGGGTTTTGGAAATAGTCACAAATATCCAAGAAAGAAGAATTGAGTCTATTTTTAACCACTCCGCATCCGAAGGCGAAGAGGTGCTTGAGGCATCAGGGCCACTCTTGATTTCAAGGTGATCCATTAGTTGGTTTCCACGACAAAAATGGGTGAAGAAATACACCCATGATGAGTAGTTCATCTCATCGCGTCGAGTTTCTGGGGATTATGTTATTAAGGTTTGTGATAGCCATTAATTTGTCGGAAAGGAGAAAAGTAGGTAGAGGGAGGTTCGATGGCGGTCATTGTGAGGAGAATGAATCGAATGAAGGAGGAAGGTGAAGTGGGAGAGGCCTGAAGAGGGGAGCGAAGAGCAGTTAGCGGCGGAAGAAGAAGGTAGGGTTTTTTTTTTTTTTTTTTTTTTTTGGAGGATCGGTATTGTTATTTACGTGATAGCATGTAAGTGTATTGTGTTTGATCATTACAAAGTCCCAAGGCGGGACATATTAATACAATGTAGGATATTAGTTTTCACATACACATCAAACCATAACACAAAGTAGTATATAGATGGAATTCTAGAGAGAAAGTTAGAGGTTTAGGGAACTTAGTGAGAGAAAGTGAAAGATATTATTATGAGCTCAACTCTCTACCTTGGGAGGTAGAGTATTTATAGTCTTACATAAATCGCCACACATCGGTGTGGATCGGGCGTCTGGTGGGTAAAGACCGTCCAGTCCTCCACGGTGTTACTAACTAAATACTACTTAACTTAAAGAACTACGACTACGAGCTTTCTAATGATTACATATACTTGAGGTGACCGACTCTTTAATACGGAATTTCTAATTCCTAACAATCTCCCAAGGAGATCACCTCAATCATGTACCAAACTTACATTGAATACAAATAGATATTACATTAACAATTGATCTTGCATTCTTGATGTAGTCCTTTGCTCTAAGCTCGTAGTCATTGATTCTTCACATTGCATGTTTGGTTACTCCAAGTGGAGGTCTTTCTTGATCACGTGATAATAAATTTTGAGCCATCTTTTGAGATCATCGACTATCAACAATCTCGAGACATCCTTTGTGGTGTTGGTATTATGTGATGTTGTGACATTAGGACCGACATGCTCACATTACGGATCATGATATCTTCTCATCGAGTAGCGAAGCATTTGTTGAATCATGATATTTGCGACATCGTGGCGAAGCATGGAGTGAAAATATCGAGTCATTGATGCACTAATCATGATTTCTTTGAGTTGAATGTGTTAAGTGAGCATGCGGCTATGGATTGACCGCTTCATTACGATCGGTACAAGCGTCGGGTGTACACGCATACAGCGATTAGTAATAAATCGCACGAAAGTGTCTTTGATCACTTCGTTGAATTGAGTACCTGACCCACGGTTCCCGTTGATCGATACATGTCTTGCCTATGATCGGTATAATTACGAAGAATTTCCTTGGCGGGGGTTTCATGTTCTCTAGTTGTTCTTAAACGGAACATCTCAAAGACAACACGAATGAGTGAACCGGTAATTTTAAGTCCAGCGATTGATGAAAAGAGATTTGAAAAACAATCGTGTATTGCTCAATATAAATTGTTTTTGCATACAACGAAGGTTTTATTGAAAATCAATTATCAATCATAAAACACCTTTGGTTTGAAAAATGAGTACACGGTCGATGTGCTAAAGAAAAGTTGTTAAGCACAAAGACGGGTTTTCAAAGGTATCAGTCAATCCATAACACGAACCGAGTTGATTCAAGACTTGAATCGCCCCATTGTTTACATTCGGTTGTCACATGGTTGATCTAATGAATAGATCTCACATGCCACCTACCGGGGAGCTTGTTTGATGTTGGCTCGAAAGGTTTTCCATCTTCATTGTGAATATGTATGCATATCACTCGGATGTTACAGCAATACCACAAGGATAATCGTGGGACTCAAGATATAATCTCTCTTTCCACATTGTGTGAAGCAGAAAGTCTTCATTGAAAGTGTCCTAATGAGATTTAATGATGATCTCGTGGCTCTAGACTCAATTTGTGCATATTTGGATCTGTCTTGGAGACTAGGGAGAGGTCTCCTTCTGAATATCAACCATCTCTAAGAAAGTCGATAGATAATGTCGGTTTCCGTGAGAATGAAACAAGTCCTTTTAAGAAGAACTTGAGTGGTTTGGAAAGTTGAAGTGCGGTCGTCCTTTGGGTCCATGACGTCTTGTCTTCAATACCGATGTTACCATCGGTAGCATATGAATTGAACCGGTTTACGCCTAAGGTTGAATAAATGGAGGGCTATTTGTTTTCACCCTTTCCTCATTCAATTCTTTTTAATTCTTCACCCCTTGATTGCTTACGAGACTTCATAGCTAGAACCTTGTTGGGTTTATTCGATGCTAGCTCGGTCTTAGTCCACTCTTCCCATATCTCATTTTCTCCTTTTATCATCATACCTAAGGACTTCTACACTAACTAGTGGATTGTCCTGGTAGATCCCTCAGGATTCTGGCGGATCATGGGAACCAATACCTAACCTTATCATCCTTATATCACCGTACATAAAATAAAGTTGGTCGGTCTATTTGGTATTGTTCATGCGCCATTGGAATCAATTGAAAACCATTTGAAAATCAATTCGGATACTTGTGATATATTATCAAAGCATTTTGTACACGAATTGTTTTTGATAATTTTAGAACGAGAACTCCCCTAAACATGTGCATCAAGTATTTGAAAATGTTTTGCACGGAGGCAAGAGAAAGAATTAACTTCTTTGATTACCATTTTCTAAAAATATCAACATCACTTCCTTGATCAAATCAAGTAGGTATAGCATTTCGGGAAGGATGAGGTTTTCATGATTTTGCTCCCCCTCAATATGTGCCTCGAGATTTGAAAAGAGTTTTGCACATACTAGAGGAACACACATGAGATAAGTGATCACGTTTCAAATCATAGGTTTATGATAGATGCTCCCCTCAACATGTGCATGGAAAATTTGAAATCGTTTGTCACATGTGGGAAGGATAGCATGTACATCCTTATAAAACCATTTACCGAATTATCGGTTTAAATCCGGTTTAAATCACACATTCTCCCCCCGATCACAATTATCAAATCATTTGAGATTTGTGATCTCTTATAATTAAATTGATTTTGAAGGCTTTTAAGGAGATTGTGACTTGATTATGAAAGTGTTTTAAGCGATAAGGATCGGATTTTAAGACTTTAAACTCCATTGATAAAACATGCATGTATATCTTTTGAAAACAATTTAATGCCAAATAACTTTTTAATTTAATTGAAATCATTCTCCCCTCAATCAATGACATAGGTTGTTGATTGAGAGATAAGAATTTGCAAATAAATCGATGATTATCAAAAATAGAGACGAGTTATTTTTCAAAGCGGTTAGTTTCGTGAGATAAATGTTTATAGAATCGAGCATGGAATTAGAAAACATGGTAAAACATGGCTCTGTTCTTTCTTTTAAAAGCGGGTTATTGCACGAAGATGACAATAAACCATTGTTTCTCTTTCTCCCAAAAATATTTTTGATTTTTGAATTTTTTTTTTTTTTTTTTTTTTTTTTTTTTTTTTTTTTAATTCGAACAACATCTAAAGTCCCGTGTCATTCTTTGAATGACAACATCAAACCGTAGATATTATCGAATCGAGAGAAACATGACAAAATGACAATAATTTTTGAAGATTTTCAATATTTCAAATTTTTATGGATTTTGGAAAGTTTTATATTTTCTATTTGATTTTGAAGGTTTTATAATTTTGTATTTTGTTTTCGAACAAATATTTACAAGAGATAGATGAAGATAGACCTTTACTCCTCGTCTTCCTCACGAAGGCGTTTGAGGAGTTCGGGTTGAAGGCTTTTCAAACCAAGTCGTGGAAGAATAAACTCAACGTTCTCTTGGAAGAGCTTTGGTGAAGATGTACGCTAGCGATATTCGAGACCTCACAAAATATAGTTCCACCACACCTTTTTCCACTTGTTCACGATGAAATGATGTCGAATGTCGATATGCTTTGCTCTTGAGTGTTGAGCGTTGTTGCATGAGAGAGCAATAGCACTTTTATTATCCGCGATGCGGAGGATTTTGTTGAATACAAAGCCATAGTCGAGATAATTGAGATCTCATCCATAAGATTTGAGCACAACAAGATGACATGGCTATGTATTCAACCTACTGTCAGAAAAATAAGTACTCATTTGCTTCTTTGAAGACCACTCACAAGCTTATCACCCAAAAGCGAGCACCTCGGGCGTGCTTGACGTATCTTGACACCACTGCATGATGCATACGCATATCTTGTTAGTGACATACGGTGTCTTTTGGGTACCAAAGTCCCATATTGATGGTTCCTTGGAATTAGAAGACCCGTTTAACCGCTTCAAGGTGCCTTTTAGTAGGCTTAGCACGGTATCTAACACATGCAAGCAATGAACAAGATGTGGTCTACTAGTGAGGTACATCGAATCCAATCATACTATGTTGAAACAAACAAAGACCTTGATAGATCTTGAGCTCGTGGATGGTTATGTATGCCTATGTAATCACAAGCACAATAAAGACAATCTCTACTACTAATGTTTATCGTGAATATAAACACAAGTAACAAATAACTAAGAACTTCTTGATCCTCATGGATCTTTTATTAACTAAAGCGAGTTTTTCAATCGGTACATAAACCTTTCTAATGTGTTCCTTTTATAGATAAGGAACCTAAATAATATCGCTAAACCGTTTTCCAAAAACGTATAATCATAAAACTAATAAAGATATACACAATCACTTCCTAATAAAGCTCATGTATATCCACACTAAATAAACTAAACACGGAATAAACACTTCCATGAAACAAACTAATCACTATTATACTTGATAGAATAAGTCTTGGCGAATCCACTTCACTTGATGAGAATCACTTGGCATTAATATCGGCATAATCCGGACTTTCACATAATTCCCAACAATCCTCCCTAAACTAGAATTTGACTTGTTAAGTTCGGTTTCTTGATAGATCGACATCACCGGAGGATTGTGACGAGCAACAACGACAACAAATCCAAAAGAACATCTCTATGATGAAGAAACTACGAAACTCCATATCGTTGCGGCAACAAATGGACAAGAGGTACATCAAAGCAGTTAGTTTCATACTATTCTCATCACATCCGGTGTGTTAACTCCTGTGAGAGGTGAATCATTGAAAATAAATGGATTTGATGTCTCTTTCAATAACCATCACTCTTGGAGTAGCCATATGTTTCAGTTAAGTAAACTATAATTTAACTTGAAAACCATCGATTTATTGGCAAACCGGCAACCATATAAGCGGTTTGTTATGTCTTTACATGGCCGTTTGCTCGGGACTAGTCAATGCTTATAATTGGTGAATTGATTACCAAATATGGAATGCCAACGCTTTACCACACACCATATACATGTGGGCTAGCCAATTCTTGGATTCCAAATAGGAATTAACCATGGTGAATTGAAAACCATACAACACTCGACAATAAAGCATAGGTGGTTGCATACCTTATGATTTTAGCAAATCATTACATTATCAACATTTGATGTGTCTTTACCAAAGGTTTGTACCCTTTGGACTAGCTAACTCTTTGACATACACAAAGTATATCGGTGAGTCAATAACCAAAAAAATATACAACAAACACGCAATAAAAGTTAGATAAAACCAAAATAATTTTTTTTTTTTTTTTTTTTTTTTTTTTTAACTAAGAAAAAAAGAAAGAAAACAAATATTACAAAATATTACAATCAAGATGAACCTTTATGTGATAGAAGTTGATTCTTAATCAAACCAACACATTGAGTAGCATGAAGGTCATCATTGCCAACCGGATTAGGAGGCACTTCAACTTGTGTTTGAGCAACCTTTCCATAAAAATATCGAGATAAAGGATAAAGCTTATCGATAGCATGCACAAAATCATCCACATGTAGTCGAACTACATGAACACAAAGCGAGGATAAAACCTCCAACTATCAATCTCCCATTTATGAGAATTCTTCCAAATAGAATATCCTTTACCATTTGAAGAATTAGAATCAAACATAACTGAAGATCTCCCAACAAGATATAAGCAGAACCGATTCTTTGGATGAGACTTATAATCTTGAATAACATGATCATACTGACATTTTCAAATCATGTCTATTCACTAAATGAAGAATATCCTTCAAGTTAAACTCAATTTGGTATTATCCGACCTATAAGCGATATTAAACTTTCGACTTTCCAATCAACCAAGACCACATGATTTCCTTGAAATTCATCATGATTCAGATTCAATAAAGGTAGACTCATCGACCTTAAGATCTAAATCGGTATCCTTGAAGCATGTTTCTTAGCCAATCTAACGAACTTCTTGTAATCAAACTACGCTTTCCCATATCGGCAATATTATCGAGATCAATCGTAGATCGGTGTCACGAATAAGAGAATCACTTAGCTCCACACTTGGACAATAGTTCGAAGAAACCAAAGAAGATTCGGTGAAACACCCATATCGGAAGAAGGAGTAGCATCGGAAGGTGTATCGGAAGGAACAAGCGAAGATACCACCGAAGACAAAACATATCAAAATTATCCACAATTTCAAGCTGTTTTCATCTCTTGGGCTGTAGGAACATCGAGACATTTGAAACACTATTTGCCAATTGAGAAGAAGTAGAACGAGAAGAAGAAAATTTCATAACCATATGATCTTGTCTAATCAAAGCATCATCGAGAAAAAGTCATGATTTGCTTCATTGTCATCCCAAAATTATACATAGCGACATTCTTCACAATTCTCCTCATATAATTCCTCTTACGAGCAACGTCATAGGTTTTCTCTTTTGGCTTTATTTCTCACGATCAATAAGAGCTCTTCTGCATGCGTGATTCCTTCTTCCTTTGATTACCAAGTGCCACCATTTTATCCACAAAATCATCATCATTAAAAGATTCTCCTAAGATAAGTTTTGCTAGATCGGGATCGAAACACCTTGAGAAATATAACCATCCATTGATCATCGATGTCGTAGGAAATAATGCATCAAGCTCTAATTGCCTTCGGAGACAAATCGAAACATCTTGATCTTGAAGAAATTTAGCCACAACCGACTCTTACGCATATCCTCATAATCGGAAACAATCCGACTGAGCTTGATATTGTTCTTGATCGCTCTTCACGATTTTAGCGGATCGGCAATCACAAGGTCTGTCCTTTCTCGAAGATGTCTCGGCCAGAACCAATGTGAGCTTGGAAGAAACAATCAAACCCACATTAGAGAAATAGGTTGAGACAATTCCTCAGCGGTGTAGAAAACTTGGGAGAAGCATTCAACAAACATTCTACCAGCAAGAAAAACCTCTTCATCATCTGCTGAAGATGAAACATTTGGTTGTTCTTGTATAAATGAAGTTTGACCATGAGCAGAAACAACCTCCTCAACAATAACATCAGCAGATGCATCAACCATATGTTGCTCCTTTAAAGTGTCAGCAGACACCTTATGCAAATATTGTCTTCTTCTTTTGCTAGTATATAGAATAGGTTCCTTGCTAGGCTTCTTGCTTCGTAAAGATTTAGCAATAGGAGAAGAAACATCAGATGTAAGTGCCACATCAGCCAATATATCAAGAGATTCATTAAGATTCTCTTCAGCCTCCTCCTCAGAAGAAATCACACTCTTCTTGTTACCCTTCTGACTTAGTAAATCCTCCAAGTGCTTAACTTTATTCTCCAATTCAACAATCTTGTTACCAAGAATAGACTTGGTTTCTGCAAGTTCTGTCTTTAGACCAGTCACCTCACCTGTAAGTTTGTTCATCAAAGCATATAAGGAAGTAAGTGTAAGATCCGCATCAGCATCAGATGATTGCTCAGTTGAAATTAGAACTTCAGTAGACTGTTCAGGAGCAACATTAATCTAATCAACATTAGAGCATCCTTCACCAAATTGATCCCTAACAGGACTTGGTGTAGGCAATCTATCAGTATCATCCTGAACTTCATCAATTTGATCCCGAACTTCTTCAATAGAAACTTGGATAAATTACGGACTAGAACATGGTCTTGGTGAAGGTAAGATGCTTGACAACAACGAAGGACCCTCATCACCATCTCTTGAAAGATTTCCATCGGTGGGATTGGAAGAAGGTAAAACTACATTAAGTTCATTATCAATCTCATTCTCACGAGGTAACATGGCGGCTAACAAAGGAAAATGAGTCCTTCAAATTTAGTCCTCATAGTAGCAAATAACTTGGGGTCGAACACTTATGGGATGAAAAGCTTGGGTTTGTGTAGAAACATTCAATATCATACAGCAAGAACCTAGGGTACATCAAAAACTTACCCTTTTTCCTAGTTATATTTTCTACCATATTATCAAAGATATACTTAGAGAAATTATAAGTCAAACCACGAGATAAGCAAACAATACCACATCCATTTGTGTTGGCGGTCCCATCCTCCGGACTTATTACTCAAACATTGTATCAGCGTATGAACCAAAAACCTCCACATAGGACAAAGCTTGTTTTCAACCACATATCGTCCTCGAACTTTGATATCCAATTGCTCTAAGCCCTTCAAGTACCATCGTAGAATCGAATGATAAATTCCATTCTCATCATCCAAGCGAAGTTGTCTTGATCGGTTCCTCATCACCACATATACTTGTCCATCAATACTTGCAACTATCTCGGTATCACCTCTCTTTTAGGCGCCCAAAATTGAGTAATCAAAGTTTCATATATAGCATTAGGAGAATGAGTCAATGCATATACAATCTTTGATCTTAGTAAGAAAGAAATCATCGGCCTATAAAGCTCATCTCCTCGAGCAGATCCAAGAAAAGCAACCTTATTATGATCATGTTTAAATTGAAGCGCCATGAGAGATTTTGAAGATTAGGGTTAGGATTTTACTCAAAAGGAAGTGTTTTTAATGAGAGTAACTATCGAATCACGTATTGTGGAGCGAAAATATGTCGTAGGGAATAAATAGAAATTTCCCAATTTTGGTCAAAGTTGACCAAAGATGACGTGGATATCTACTTTTGCTCGAAACAAACAAATAACACTTACAACCGGTGAAAGCGAAAAACCATTATCTTTGATAGAATACTCGGTGAAAGCAGATAACTTACTCACGAAGCTTGATAAATATCTTTTCTTGTTTCACCCATACGCATTAATTCTCTTACCACTTGAACCCGTCTATAAAACAATCCCAATGCACATAGACTTCTTCATCAAAAATCCCCAAATAATATTTCAAACCCTAAGTCCTTCAATACTTCAAAATTAGCCATAATAAACATGAGTACCAAACCTGAGATCATAGATCTCACAACAACATTCTCATCATCATCCTCATCATCTAGTGAAGATACCAATCCATGGTTTCACTATTTTCCAAAACCATATCCACTACCAAAGTCACCTTTCTCTCTCATCGGAAGATGAAAGTGTTGAGAAACCAAGTATATCTGTGAAGATTACGATGAATCCTATAATGAGGAACATCTTACTCCCGACCCTCGGCACCTAGGCCTCAGCGAAGGCCACGAGCTAAAATCCACCACTTCCTATGGGTAGAAAGGTGGTGCTTGGTCTCTCTGCATCAGGTTTTGGTGCATCATCACATATCGTATCGAGGAATGGAAAAAGGAAAATGATGTAAGTTGTTGGATGATGTAAAGAGTAGATGATTCATAAACATAAATCTTTCAGTCTCATCTCTCTGCCACAATCATCTTCAGCTTCTTCATTTGCATCAATCCATCCTCTCCATTTTGATCCTTAGCATCTGTTAGGATTGGTTATGCTTATCATAAAAGCATAATCAGGTTTTAGTGTGAAAGATGTGAGCCGTCATGCTCATCGTGCTCATCTTTAGATGTTGGAGCAGATGATATGTAATAGATTAGGACTATTAAATCATGTAGATGCTTTTGATGTTGCCGGTACTCTATGTCTGTGTCATAAAGCTGTTTCTTGAATGAATGAATGATCTATTTGCTTATGTACTTCTTTAGATTGAATCATATAACTTCATACTTCAACTTGGAGGAAACAAATAATACACTTGACACAATGAATTTAGTAGAAACAAGCTTAAGCTTTCATGACCATATCTGGCAGTCATATCTCAGTGATCGGGGACAACCATTACGCAAAACAAACACGAAACATACAAAACCAACAAAGAACACACTAAAATTACATTAGCGGGTTAGAGTTAGTTAAAAACAACCAAATATACAAAATTACATAGCTAAATGCAAAGTTATACACAAATCCTCCCACGAGGCATATGCCTCCCACGAGGCCTATGCCTCCCTTAAACTTTGCGTTAAGGGTTAAGCATGCCAATATGGACCACAAGGTGTTGAAACCTTGGTCCTTCAAAAGCCTTTGTTAACAGATCGACCACATTATCATCGGTATGTATTTTGACCACATTTATCAAATTTTTATCATATGCATCTCTTATAAAGTGGTGCACGATTTCAATATGTTTTGTTCATTGTGAAAAGCTGGATTTTAACAATGCATATGGTACTTTGATTATCAATAAAAATTGTTGTGTTCATGAAATTATACCCATAATCCAACAAGCGATTTTGAATCCAAAGAACATCCTGACAATTAGCGGCGACAACATACTACCTTGATGAGATGAGGTAGCCACAATAGTTTGTTTCTTGCATTGCCAAAAATCAATCTCTTTCAAGGAATTGGCAACCTCGGTGGTGGACCTCTATCCAGTTAGCACCGGCATAGTCACTATCACTATAAGCTTCCAACTTAAAGGAGACTCTTTTGGGTGCCAAAGACCTAGAAAAGGTTGGCCTTTAAGGTGCCAAAGATCTTCTTATGACATTGAGATGGGAAGTCGGTGGAGTAACTTGATGTCATGAACAAACACTCACGACATAAGTAATATCTCAGTGCAGGCTGTTTAAATACATCAAAGACCCAATCATAGACTGTCAAATGAACATTTACGGTGGATCGACTTCATTGTTGGTATTTGTCTTTGGAGCTTCATAGGGTGTAATGCGATCCTTACACCCTCCATACCAAACTTCTTCAAGATGTCCCTCACATATTTGTCTGACTGATAAAGATACCATCAGTTCTGCTTGAACTTGAAGACCCAAAAGAAAGTCATCTCTCCCATTGCACTCATCAAACTCTCCTTCATAAGCTCCTCAAACTCCACGCACCAAGCTTCCTTTGTGGATCCAAGATAATGTCATCCACATAGACTTGCACAAGAATAATGTCGTGGAATTCTTCTTTAGGAAAAGAGTCTTATCAATTGCACCTCTTACGTAACCATGCTTGATGAAATGTAGAAACCTAGCATACCGGGCTCGGGTGCTGATGTAGTCCATAGAGCTTTGACCACCTTATAAACATGATTAGGATGATCGGATCCTCAAATCCTTTAGGTTGAGTGACATACACCTCTTCTTCAATTTCACCATACAAGAAGGCTCCTTTAACATCCATTTGATAGACCATAAAGCCCATATAGGATGCATAAGCTAAGAAAATCCGTATAGCCTCAACTCTTGCCCTTGGTGCAAATACTTCATCATAATCGATCCTCCTCTTGTCTATAACCACATGCAACTAATCGGCTTTATTCTTTATGACAACACCTCTAGCATCTCTCTTATTCTTGAATCCATTTTGTCCCAATAGCATATTTACCATCGGTAGGGGTACCAATATCCAAACCTGCTTGATTTTGAAATTGTTGCATCTCATCCTGCATTGCTTGAAGCCAACTTGAGTCTTGAGGCACGAGTAACACTTGTTGGTTCCACTTGTGAGAAAACAAGCAAGCAGACAATGTTGATAGTCGTGTGATTGTCTCTCTGCGATTTGAGATATAAGAGACAAAAGCCACTGTCCATATTTAGAGCGTGCCACGGTACCTCTAGTTCTAACGGTGCATGAGGATCACCAATAATATTAGATTGTGGATGAACATTGTTGATCCTTGTAGTTGTGGTGGTGTTGACATCAATGGAAGAATCAAGATTAGTCACGATGGGTTCAAAGTCGATATCATAGGAAGGTGTGTTGAAGATGCACCTTTAGGTAAATGATGACCAAGATCGAAGGTTTGGAAACCTTGTATAGGGTTCACCAAGATCATTGACACTTTAGTGGACATAGGGTAGTGTCAACATGTCTTTCGGCCCGAATTGGAGAGGTGAGGAGAAGCAGATTCCTTTTCGGTGAGAATTGGAGTTTAAGAGTGCTTCATTTGAACCTTCTTCAACATTCCTCTCGACATCTAAATTGGTGCATACTCTTGTTTCTTGATCTTGCAAGGTCCTCGGCATAATAGAATTCATCTTCACCCACATCGGTATAATCTTTAGAAGTGTCACCTACAAAATTGTTAGGAGAGAAGGAAGGTACTACAATGGGTTGTTCATCATCGGACCAGCTGTCGAATGAGCATCCAAAGTGTCTGGATTAGTAGTTGGAGATGCTTCGAATCGCATTTGATCGACCTTATGTCTAGCATATCCCAAGTATCAATCAAGTAGTCAAGATCAAATGACCAAACATGACCACGGCCTTGAACATTAGGCTTGTCTTCAAGATACCTCGATTCAATGTCTCCTCAATCTTCTTTGCGGATACATTGTAAACTCTGTATGCCTTACTATGAGCGAATACCCCACAATGTAACCATCATTAGCTTTCTCATCAAATTTGCCCAAAGGATCACTGGTATTCAAGATTGTCACTTAGCCAAACGGTTTAAGGTAATGAATAACGGGAACTTTTCAAACAAAAGTTCATATGGTGTTTTAAGATGTGGTCTAGTAATGGACACTCTATTGAGTACATAACAAAATTGTACCAACAACCTCGGTCAAAACATGGTAGGAAGTTTAGAGTCGCTAGCATTGATCTTGCGACTTCTATTAAGGTTCTATTTTTCTTTACGCCACCCCATTTTGTTGAGGGGTTCTTGGAGTGCTATAGTCCTTTTGATTCCTTTAACTGCGAGTTCTATTAGAATGGCATTTTGAACTCGTACCATTATCACACCTAATTCCTTTCACCTTTTGTTCAACCGATTCTCAATAAGGGTAATGAAGTCTTTCAATATTTGGATGTTTCATCTTTGGTCCTTAGAAAGAATACCCAACAAAATTTGCTAAAACCATCGGTGATCACGGACAAAAATATTTATGATCAATGCTTCTCACTTTAGTTGGACCAAACAGATCCATATGAAGCGGTGAAGAGGTTCGAAATAATAGTTCTGCTATGTGAGAACTCCTTTATATGAGGCTCTGTCTTGCTTTCCTTTGTTGCATGCAACAGTTATGATCATTGGTGAATACTTTGGCGGAAGACCTTGAACAAGGCCCGTTTAGAGAGGCGGTTGATGGTCTTGAAATTGACATGGGCCATCCGTACATGCCATTTGGTGGACTCATCCACGGATGCTTTAGCCACCAAACATGTTAAGTCACTTTTGGTTGAACATTAGTTAAGTTGAATGTATAAAGATTATGACTTGAGGAACCTTGATGAGAATTGAAGTATCTTACGGGAGTTTGAAGTCTTTAGGCGACACAAGACATTCATCCTCTGTGAAGAGTACTTTGTTCTTAGTGTCACATATTTGTGAGGCGAAAACAAATTGAAGTGTTGAAGTTCCTTGACATAATAAACATTCTCAAAGTCCGGTGAGGTGTTTTGATGGTCCCTTTTCACGTAATTAGTCCATCACTTCCTCCAAAGGTTACATTGCCTCCACCTTCAATGGGTATAAAGTTATGCATCATGTCCTGTTTCTGACATACTTCTAGAACAACCATTGTCAACAATTCCAACATCTTTATGCTTAAGGGGATGATCCTACAACAACAACAAAATATACAAAGAATTAGTACACTATGGAGCTCAGTCATTCTTGACTTGAACACCTTATGGATCATATGAGTTGTGCCATGTAGAAGTATAAGATCCACTATTGTTCTTGGGTTTCCAATGAAACTTAGGTCTCTGTTTATTCCAAGAACAACTTCTTTGAGGTCTTGACAATGATGCCCAGTACCCTCTCCCATCGGTCATAGGGTTAACATATCTAGGCCAAAAACCATTTTAAAATATTCACTTTGGTTGGTTGAACATATGGTTTTCCAAATGATCTTCTCCAAGGAAAAGAAGTATTATAATTAGCGACTTGTGGAACATAAGGTGGTATATCATTAACATTGGTCCACATTGGTCTAGTATTCCTAGAATCATCACACTACTCATTCTTTGCTCATGATAATCACAATCCTTAATTAAATGAGATTTACTTCCACACAAAACATTTCTTACGAAGAAGATTTATTCAAACCAAAAGAAGTATTCTTACAAGCGATATTCAAACCAAAACCATGAAAAGAATTGTTTTTAACGGTATTATTATGCAAAGAATTAAAAAGCAAGTCTTGAGGCAAGCTGTCTTGGAAGTGCATTCCTTGGCGACAACTCGACATGCTTATTGGTAGTCTTGGGTGCGGCGGGGTGAAGACTTGGGAAGGTCGGACTTGGGAAGGTCGGACTTGTCATTTGAATCACACTCTGTAGACCCTTGCTTGGAGGACTTGTCCTTTGTTAACACAAGAGACAAAGTCATTAGTAGAAGTATTAGGGTCGCAGCAAGTCTTTTGACTTTTGCCATACGGATGGTGTGATCCATCAAAGTCATTAATAGTGGAAAGGTCAATGGGCATGTGCTCACCTCTAATTGGTCCACGAGCGACATGTAGGTCACCTTCTTTCACAAAATTAGCTAGGCTGTTTGGTGTAGATCTCGTGTGTCATCCCTAGCTTCTAAGCCTACATATTTCTTAAAACCTAAAGCCCTTTGTAGAATTGGGAGCTTGGACTACTATAAATGAGACTAGCCAACTTATTACCATTCATCATCCATTCATTATTCCTAGCAATTTCCTCCTTAATTTTCTCCTTAAGCTCTAGATTTTCGACTCTACATACGCTCTTAACTTCTCGAGACCATTTTAATTCATTTGTAGCACATTCGAGATCTCTTTCTAAAACACCTATTTTCTCACCATAAGCTATTTCATTCTTTTGTAACCAAACCTTTTGTCTTTCTAGTGTTTTTAAAGCACTGTTTATAAGCTTCTACTTCCACATAGCATTCATTATATTTTGGTTCCATAATATCATAAGCTTGTTTGAGTTCATTATAACGCTCACTACAACCAAACAAACAGGTTTTGTACACGAGAGATGCCCATCAAGGCAATCGATCATGCCTATCCTCGAAGTACGACTAGCAATCAACCCAACATTATCGGGACCATCATTATCGGACTCCTCATGTTGCTTCCGGTCCACATTGCTATCCGAGTGACCAAAGCGGTTGATCCCTTTGAAGTTCACCTCATTCGATCTGGCGATAAGAAGTGTATCTTGTCTCATCACCGACTTTCTGTCTTTGCATTCTCTAGAAAAGTGACCCATCTGTTGGCATGTGAAGCATTTAACCTTCCTTTTGTCAAACCTTCTTTGGATCGCGTCCTTTGAATCAAACCTTCTTCCACTTTTCGCTCAAAACTCTTGATGTCCATGGAAAGCATAGCCAATTGCCACTTCGACTTCATCTCTTCAAATTCAAGTGGGTCCACTTGATCAAAATCCTCATAAGCGGATCTGCTGAGGATCATAATCGACAAAGAAAGAACCAAGAACATCTTCCATAATCCCATGGATCTAGGAAGAGAGCCCGATGAAGGAGCGACATAAGATGATGATGGATATGGGCTTGGACCATAGCTAGACTTTGGAGTAGAGGCTCCAACAAATGCGATATGACTAGCGATGAAGATGATCGAAAAGGGCTTCTAACATCATGTTCAAGAGCTTTAAGTTTGTTATCTGACTCATCAAAGGTCATCATGTCCAAACCACCTTTAGCTTTTAAAGCTATGCTTACATGTAGCCGGGATGGAGGTAATGACCTCGAAACTTAGAGTTCTGAGTCATCATTATCCGGCTTTGCACATGGTGATTCAAGCGACTTAAGATCTTGTGAAACTTATCATAGCCCTTGTGAATTCCTTCCTCTTGAGAGATCGAAAGTCCTGGCTGTTGTCTTAGCATGGACTTCTTGACCTTCTCGACTCCTCATTCCCACCGAACTTAGCCTTAATAGCTAACCATATATCCTTGGCGTCATGCATGAAGTGAAAATCACTCAAGTGATCCTCGGGAATAGCTTGCGAAAGAATAGTTCGACCTTTGTTTCTCTACGAGCTGCCAGCAACTCTTGACGAGTTTTGGGAGGAACATTAATCATGTTCCTACTGACATCCGTGGTAGTTCTCTTTAAAGTTGTTCCCTTCAAAATTACGCCATAGATTCCAATCAATGTTGGAAATCGAGTTTGCATCTTCATAGCCCAAAGATCATATTCCTCCCTTTTAAGGTAAGGAAACTTAGCATTGCTATTAGAGACTTAGTTCTTTGCGAGATGGGTGGAGTTTTGGTTGTTGGTGAGTTCGATGTCGACATCCCGAACCGGGCATGATGTTTTTGTTATGGTTGTATGGGTGTTTAGAAAAAGCTTGTCCTTAGTATCGTAGAGACTCTCACGAGGCTCGATACCACTGTTGAAACAAACAAAGACCTTGATAGATCTTGAGCTCGTGGATCGTTATGTATGCCTATGTAATCACAAGCACAATAAAGACAATCTCTACTACTAATGTTTATCGTGGAATATAAACACAAGTAACAAATAACTAAGAACTTCTTGATCCTCTATGGATCTTTTATTAACTAAAGCGAGTTTTTCCAATCGGTACATAAACCTTTCTAATGTGTTCCTTTTATAGATAAGGAACCTAAACAATATCGCTAAACCGTTTTCCAAGAAGCGTATAATCATAAAACTAAATAAGATATACACAATCACTTCCTAATAAAGCTCATGTATATCCACACTAAATAAACTAAACACGGAATAAACACTTCATGAAACAAACTAATCACTATTATACTTGAGTAGAATAAGTCTTGGCGAGAATCCACTTCACTTGGCATGAAATCACTTGGCATTAATATCGGACATAATCCGGACTTTCACATAATTCCCAACAAGATACATCGGGATCCAATCATACTACGATATTTCGTTTGGTCAATCATGATCCACGAGAGGTCCTCATCTAGTTTGGTTCGGTCAATCATGGGGTGTCAACGGGTCACATGAATCAAATCTAAATTTCTTTAAAATCTCCGTTGCATATTTAGATTGATTTATGAAAATGCCTCCGGGACTTTGTGAAATTTGTAATCCCAAGAAAATGACATTTGTCCCATCATTGACATTTGAAACTTTGAACTCATTTCATTTGAAAATGATCACATTCCATTGGGTGCAGCCGAGGCAAAATAATATCATCAACATAAATTTGAACATGAATTAAATGTTTGCACGACTTCACGGTGAACAATGTAGGATCAACTGCTCCTTTGATGAATCCGGTTGATAGAAGAAACTTTGTGATGTATCATACCATGCCCTTGGAGCTTGCTTTAAACCGTAAAGAGCCTTCTTCAAACGATAAGCGTGAGTAGGATGCTCTTGATTCACAAATCCTTCAGGTTGGTGGCGTGAGCGACTTCTTTAAGATCTCCGTTCGAAATGCCGTCTTTACATCCATCGATATACTACCATGTTCTTACTAGCGACATTAGCCGAAGATTACGATTGCCTCGATTCGAGCAACTGGAGCAAAAGATTCTTCAAAGTCTATACCCTCCTCTTGACGATATCCTTTAGCAACTAATCGAGCCTTGTTCTTCAACACATCACCATGCTCATCAAGTTTTACTTTGAAGATCCATTTGAGAGCTATAATCATAGCACGATCTGGAGCGGTACTAACTCCCATACATCAAGGCGATCAAACTCATGAATTTCATCTTGCATGGCATTGAACCGACTATCTTCATTCATGGCGGTTTAACATCTTTTGGTTCGATCTTAGATAGTACGGAGTTGAAGAAGCACCATAAGGCATCGGTTGCGAGTTGTTTCCGGGTTGATACAAGGCGAGAGGATTTCCAATGATGTTGTCTAAGGGGTGATCGTGAGTCCATTTTCTTAGGTGTTCATGTGGCGGTTGTTGAGAAATGAGGTAGTGAGTCGATGTCTCCTCGAAGAAGATGGTTCGATGATGATTCGAGGAGTAGCAAATATGTTTTCAAATGGAGCATCTTGAGAGTTGCAAAGGGATTAACTTCATCATTGATGCGAAACATTTCCATGATGTACATTTGAAGAATGATGATTTGTTGATGAGATCAAGGATCGTGATGGTGCTTCTTGACTTAAAGATATTGAGGCGAGGGATTGACTTCATTCACGGGAATATGAGCATCCTCTGTTGTAGGGATCATCACCTCATTAGTAATTGAATCATACAGTTCATCAAACATAGGATCAAACAATTTCTTTACATCATCTTGGATGGAGGTACATATGGAGTTTCTTGAGAGGAGTTTGGAACAAGGGATGAACCAATGGGACTTTTTGAAGTGCGGGTCTGGTGGAGTGTCCGGGAGCCATTTGACCGATCGACTCATCAAGCGTAACGTGAATTGTTTCCATGATATTTCGGGTTCTTTTGTTGTAGATTCGGTATCCCTTTTGTTTGGTGCATATCCTACAAATACTCCAATGTCGACTTTAGCTCTAAGTTTACCCAAGTCTTGACCCTCATTAGTTGGATAGCACAATGCACCAAACACACGAAGGAAAGAGAGAGTAGGTTTTACATTTGTGGACAAGTTCATATGGAGTTTTTCCATGAATAGTGTGAATCAGGGAGCGATTTTGTGTGTAGCATGCGATGGCAATTGCTTGACCCGGAGAAACATTGGAACCTTTGAGTAAATCGGCATTGTTCTAGCGGCTTCAACAAGAGTCCGATTTCGTCTTTCAACTACACCGTTACATTGAGGAGTTCGTGGAACACTTCTTTGATGGTGATTCCAATGCTTTCATAGAATTCACTAAGTTGTTTGTTGACAAACTCGGTTCCATTATACATTACGATAATTCGGCGGTTTTGTTTAGTCGAACTGCGACTTGTTTGATGAGTTTGATGATGATATCGAGTTTCATCCTTTGTCCTTAAGAACTTGACCAAGGTGAATCTAGAGTAATCATCAACCACAACTAACACATATTTCTTCCCAAAGATATTCTGCACCTCATTGGTCCACAAATCCATATGAATCATATGAAGAACTTACGTGATTGAGTTAGTAGGTTTGGGTTTATGGGCATACTTCTTGCTTTTACTAATTGACATCTTTGAACAAAGATGATCCTTTTCATACTTTAGTCTAGGTAAACCTACAACTAAGTCCTTTACGGAAAGATCGTTGATGGTGCCGAGTTCAAGTGATTGAGGCGAGCGATGCCATAACCATGACTTTGTTTTGAAGCCTTTGATAACAAGCAGATTGGAGAAGCCCTCATCATGTCATCGATAGAGATGGTGTAAAGATTTGAGCCACGAGTTCCTTTTAGCAGTTCCTTACCATTAAGATCTCTAACAAAGCGGTATGTTTTACGAAGGCTACTTCTAGATCGAAATCACGAATTGACCAGAGAGAGCAGTTATGACCTAAACCTTCCACATAATACACTCTAGAGATGACACTATCACCAACAACATAATCTCCATAACCCATAATAGCACCGAAATGATCATTACCAAATCTAACGGTCCGATGAATTTGCTCACGAAGTTCATGAGCCGCGACCGGTCTCCATCATATGCTTGGAGCGACTGAGTCCGGTACCACGAGCGATTTGAGCGATCTGCGGTTGAACACGACAAGAATGGATAAGCGGATAATTGGGATCCCCATGCAAGAATGGGTTCCATTTGGTTAGTAACAATGTTTGGAACACCCACATCGAAATAGAAGCATTCATATCGAGAAAGTGAGGCAATGGAATCATTGTGAATAGATGCGGTACTAGTGTCGATATTAGCCATGTTCACGGTGTGATCACTTCTTAAGGAATAGTTCTACCGTGGGCATCCATTTTCTAGTGGGCATTATCGATTAGTCTTATGACCAACGGTATCCAATAAAAGCCTATTTTCTTGAATGTTCTTCACATGGGTTTCCATTGTTTTCTAACTTTCTTTCGTTTTGCCTTTTAGCCTTCTTAGCATGAATTTTAGCATTAACAATATTAGCTGGACAATTAACATCATTAGGCGAACATTAACACCACATTCATGATTAGAAAGCGAATTCAAGCGGACATCGGTACAAGGTTTGCAAATAGTATCGAATTGAATTAATTACGATGCGCCTATGGCTAATACTAGAATCAACACGATTCGTTTTATTCGATTCAAGCTTAAAGTTCCTAGATTGTTCTTCTACTCTCTTCGGTGCACATTCTTAGCTTGTGAGGTCCTATCATTCCTTGTATTGTCTTGAGACTTTGACTGCTCCCTTTAATGTCATGATTACTCTGTAGAGGAATGGGAACATTAGTTGGTTTTACTACTCTTTGCATCACTGTTTAGATGTCTTTGGGATCTGAACTACATGCAGGTGCACTAAGGTTCACTTTCTTAAAACTAGAGTCTTGGGATTTGTACTCCTAGAAGGCACACTTGAGTTCTCTTTCTTAGCATTGACGGATCCGGAATCGAACTTCTTAAAGGCACACTACGGTTCACATTCAAAACATTGGGAATCGAATGCATATCATACTTAGCATTAGGCATTGAGCATGGAATCAAAGGATTAACTCTCTCACCTAATGACTTTGGGCATATTGTGATCAAGCATTCTAAGATTTCTTGAGATCGTTTGGCATATAAGCATGCATGTCCAATTGCATTATCATGAGGTTTCTCTAGCTTATCCTCTTCAACAATCTCACGCAGACATTCTAGGCAATCCTTAAGGGATGAGAAGTATGTTTGAATGGCAAGTTTGTTGTTCCTTAGATGAGGAGGGACATATGTCACGAGATAAAGCATATTTATTACAAGAGTGAACCTTTGATACAACATTCTCCCATTGGTCATTGGCATTTTCCTTTTACACGACTCTTGATTCTCAATTTCCTTTTGCAATGAAGCTATTTGTTCGTTATTTTTGTTACGAGTGACTTTAATTGATTCAAATAACTCATTGAAATGACGTTTAACCTTTTCATTTTCTTCTAGAAAACTTTCATTTTCCTTTTGTAAAGCATTTACTAAGTTTTGAAGATGAAACGTTTGAGAATTCGAGAATCTAAAGGAGGAGGCATTTGGGAGCTGTCATATTGTTCGTTTGACCCTTTAATTGAGAGATTTGGGCTTTCAACTTTACGATCGTGTTGCAATGAGCATGAATCTGTTCATCTCGTTTGTTAATTTGAAAAGCGCATCAAACTCGGAGCATCGAAGATGTCTTGATATTTGAAGTTTTGACATTTTCTTTGAGATGTTGATATTTTAGTTGTAAATTAAAATACTCAACTTCTAGTTTAGAAAAATGTTTAACCAAATTGTCGTGATCATCCGTTCAATTTTCTCGTTTAGTTTAGAATTAGTTTTTCAAGCTCAATGACACGATCATGGGAGACTTTCGAGGCCTTGAGATAGTTCATGAAATTTGGAAGCATTAATAGAGCAATTTGAAGCGGTGAAAAACACATCTTGAGCAACACATTCGATAATAAGAGTCTCATTTAATGTATGCAAGTTCTTCCTCTCAATCTCATTATATTTTAATGCACGCTCATAGTCACTAACTTCAACAACCATTGCATCAAATTCCTTTTCCATTCCCTTAATATCGGTTTCTATCCCTTTTAAGACTCTCAAAGTGATCTTTTAGAAGTTTAAAGAAAGGCATGACCTCGATTAAATAACATTCTTTCATTTGTTCAAAACCCTTTCTCCTTGATTATACCGGTGGGTGTGATCCTTTTCTTGCAAGTTTTCTCAAAATCAACAAATAGTTGAAATATAACATATTGGCTAATTAAGGTCTTGCTTTTAGTGGCAATTGTTCTAGGTACAAGATGCATTGGTGTATTAGGAGGATACACGGTCGCTCTAGGCATTTTCCAAAGGGAGGGTTTGTTTCAACAATATTTTCCGCTTTACTTATCTAAATCCTTTTTCCGAAAACTTGTTCGGAGTCAACAATGTCGAGGCTTAAACTTGTTCAAGGAAATCCAGTTTTCTTTCTTGTAGTCATGAGGAGTGATAATTATTTTTTTCTTTGCATTTGGGATCATTTAGTTTCTTATTCATCTTTTCCTAGTAATTTCATCTGATTTCTTATCTTCCTCGGTGCACTCAACGCAACTAGGTTTCGCCTAGGCTTAAGAATTTCATTTCCATCATAAAGCACCTTATGAGCATTTCTAGCCTTTTTAATTACCTCTGGATTTGGTTCCTCAACAAGGGAATGCTATGCTTATCGCTTAAGACTCGATGTTTAGTGACCATGTGAGCGATCGAATGGTGTTTCCTTGTATGTACAACTTGTTTTCAAGTTTGTTTTCAAAGTTTTCGATTAGAAAAATCTCTCAAGAGTTTTGATTCCTTTGCATTAAATTCTTGCTTAAGCATTTTCACATTTTCTTGAAGTTCTTGTTTTGCTTAGTTGTTTTAGAAAGTTTTTCTTGCAAGGAATTTAATTCTTGTTTCAATACTTCTTCTCTAAACTTACTTTTTCTAATTCTTGTACTCACTTGGTCATCCATTTCACTGCTCACGAGTGGTCAACTCAAATTTAGCACGTTGTTCATAAATAGCAACACGTTCTTTATAGGCATTTAGTTCGAAATTACGGAATCATCGGGGCACATGCAATGTATTCATAAAAAACATAGTCATTGTTGATTGCGAAGATGCATCACTTGGTACAACTTCACTTTCACTTTGTTTCACATATTGATCATATGGGACAATATCGATATTACCCATATTTTCAATATTTGATTCAATAGTTTCGATTGATTGTACTTTGTCATGCATCATTGCACATCGACATCATCGTATAGTTTTAGTACCTCGAGATGAGCTTGTCATGGGATGGGCCGCTAGTGGTGAAGAAGAGACCTTGGGAGAAACCATTGGAGAAATGCTAGCCATAAAAATTGTGTGTGCGGTGGGTCCATCATCCACATCAGTCGTATGCATCACAATCACCGACTTGAAAGGCATTCGATGATTGTGACCTATCTCACGAATAGGTTGCTCATCCACATCTCGCATCATAGGTCTTGGCATTGCCCTCGCCTAAAAACAAAGAATTCCTCTTCATCTAAAGCAACACCATTGTCCCGAGCTTGTGCAAGCGACATCTTATCTCTCGAAGTAATCGGCGATACATGGGCGCTTTGGAGATGTGCGGTTTCTTGCAATGTGTCCCTCACCACCACGTTATAGCATTTGATTTGCTTAGCTTGACCTTGGTTACCATTCCTTCCTCGATTACGATTGCCAACATAACCTCTACCGGCCCACCTCTTCCCCGATCATCTTGTCTTTCTGAATCGGTTGCACCACGATCCTTCCATCTTTAACGGTAGCTTGATTGTGTGGGTTAGATCTTTGTTCTAAGGTTGTTGTTGGTTTGTGGGAGAGAATTCATGTTTTGACTAATCGAGAAGAGCTAGTTGATTAATGAAGTTACCACGTGTGCATCGGCATCGACTTGTTTGAACATAGGATCGGGAATGAGTTTGTGATTACCATTACCCAAGGGTATGACTTGTGAAGCTTTGGTTGTGATTCGATGTTTGAGTAGAAGGCGGTTGAATCATTAGACGAGCTTGTCTCTCCTTGTTGGTTTTGAGCGATTGAGAATCATTTTTCAAACATAGCATGTCTCTCATTACGAAGGAGGAAGGCATAGAGTTGCTCATAGTTTGTATTCTTCAATCCTTTAGTGAGCTTCACAGGTGACAAACTTGTGCCATTCGGGATTCATGTTGTTCACAAATTTTGAGTTCAATGAATGTTAGGCATAGTCATTCGATGTTCCTCATGTCATTCACCAACTTATGAAATCTCACATAGTACTCATAGACATTCTCATCTGGTTTCATCTTGAAGTGCTCAAATTAAATCATAGAGTTGGGATTCTCTGTCTTCCATAGTTAATTACGAACACGAGAGAAGCATCTTAACATTATCCCAAAGCGCCTTAGCATCGGTGTTATGATTGATCGACTTGTAGATGTCTTTAGGAAGACCTTGAAGAACAATGTTTGAAGCCTTGATATACGCATCAAATCTCTTTTATCCTTATCATCAAGCTCATCATACATCTTAGGTCTGTCCATTCCGTAAATAGAGTACCATCTTCATTAGTATCAAGTATGTCTCTAGTCGTCTCAACTCGATATGGTCCTTCATCAATGGATTTGAGAATGTTGACACCATTTTCCTTTCCAAGGCAATACAATCGATTCGTTGAGCCCAAGAATCGTAGTCGATTCTGTCAAGCATGGGTGGGCATCGAGCCATTGCTTGTACATCCTCGACAACGATGGAGATGATAGTAGGAGCGTTGGTAGACATGTTAACAGTTATACGGATTTTATAACTCTATGATTAAACCGGAAATAGATTCTTTCACGGGTTTTACTAAATCAAGAGAAAACCGTAAACAATCACTCAAGTCGCTAGAAGATAATGCTACTAATGTCTAAGTCACTAACAGAAGCTAATGCACTAAGTCGCTAGAGTCCCAAGTCGCTAGACAAAAACAAGTCGCTAAGTAGTAACTCGCTAAGCCTCAAGTCGCTAGCAAAATTTTGGCGACAATTGCTACTCAAGTCGCTAGAGATACAAGTCGCTAAAGAGCAACTCGCTCTGAGACCAAGTCGCTACCACCAGTCGCTACCCGTGGTGGAGAGTCCACTACTTGTCTTTAACTCGCTAGGTCTAAGTCGCTAGCTCCAAAGCGTAACTCGCTACAAAATTGTGAAGCAAGTCGCTACGAAGAAATAATTCCGTGATATCAAGTCGCTAGCAAGAAAAACCACATAAACATCACTTTTCAATCCAAAACAACCCAACCAAGATGATTCAAGCTTACCAAATGAAAACCTAAACACTTGTGATGATTCTAAACATAAAAGTACTAACAAAATCAAACTTTAACACAAGAAATCAACCAAATGATGCAAAACCACTAAACTTTTCAAACTCAAAACCACCTAAAACCACTAGAAATCCAAAGATGTGCAAGATATGATCTAACCATGGCTCTTGATACCAATTGTAAGATATTAGTTTTCACATACACATCAAACCATAACACAAAGTAGTATATAGATGGAATTCTAGAGAGAAAGTTAGAGGTTTAGGGAACTTTAGTGAGAGAAAGTGAAAGATATTATTATGAGCTCCAACTCTCTACCTTGGGAGGTAGAGAGTATTTATAGTCTTACATAAATCGCCACACATCGGGCATGGATCGGGCATCAGGTGGGTAAAGACCGTCCGTCCTCCACGGTGTTACTTAACTAAATACTACTTAACTTAAAAGAACTACGACTACGAGCTTTCTAACGATTACATATACTTGAGGTGACCGACTCTTTAATACACGGAATTTCTAATTCCTAACATACAAGATAAACCCTAGAGAGTCATGGGCTTGAGCCCGTTCATAGGATAAAGGCCGAACACAAATACAATAATACTAACGAGTTTGTATATGAATGACAAACGGATCGAGAACAACACGAAGAACTACACAAAATAAATAAATAAATAAATAAAAATAACGTAAAAACTACATAAATATATTTAAGAGTTAATTACATGAATCGTCCTTGTGGTTTGGTCAAATTACGGATCTTGTCCCTACACTTTTTTTAGCGCTTTCGTCCACATGGTTTACAAATCTTACGATCTTGTCCCCGATCGACCGGGTCCCAAAAAGACCTCCTTGCAAATCTCTAACGTAAGGGCTAACGATCGTTATACAAAACACATGGACGATTTATGTAATTTACTCTTTAAAAAAAAAAAAAAAAAAAAAAATCTTTTAGTTTTATTATTCAACTTTTTTTTTAATTTTATTACGATTAAATTTTTTAATAAAAAACTTTTTAAATTTAATTTTAATTTTATTATAATAAATTAAAAAATTAATTTTATTATATTTTTAAAAAAAAAAGCATTTTTCTTTTAAAAATTAATTTTATTAAAAGCGTAGTATTTTTTCGATTCTCATTTTATTTTATTTCTCTTTGATATTGTACATATCTTAAGGCGTCATGGCATACTTGAAATCGAAGAAATAAGCTCGCTTTCTCTTTAGTGGTGAGAATATTTTCGGTTTGACTTTATTCTAGTTTTTTTAAGTTTTCTCATGAAACAAATGTTCGTAAATTTTACAAGTACTTTGGTAATGTTATTATTATTTTTGAAGGTTAAGATTTTATTAACAAAAGTTCCAAAACAAAACCGAAATTTTACTTTATTTTAATTTTACTTTAATTTTACTTTTGAAAGCTTTTGATTCTTGCTCGGTTCTCTCATGGTTTGGCGGCTTGGAATGATGGATTTGAAGGCTTTTTGGTGTTCTACCACTTGGTTGATTTCTTTTGTTTTGTGTTTCTTGCAATTTCCGGTTTTGTTTTGGAACTTTTTGTTAGTAAAATCTTAGCCTTCGAAAAATAATAATAACATTACCAAAGTACTTGTAAAATTTACGAGAACATTTGTTTCATGAGAAAACTTAAAAAACCTTGATTAAAGTCCAAATCGAAACATTCTCACCACTAAAGGGAAAACGAGCTTATTTCTTGGTTTCAAGTATGTCATGACGTCTTAAGATATGTACAATATCAAAGAAAATAAAATAAAATGAGATTGTCGAAAAATACCACGCTTTTAATAAAATTAATTTTTTAAAGCAAAAACATTTTTTAAATATAATAAAATTAAATTTTGTTTTTAATTTATTATAATAAAATTAAAATTAAATTTAAAAAAAATTATTAAAAATTTAATCGTAATAAAATTAAAAATTTTGAATAATAAAACTAAAAAGAAAAACTTTTTTTTAAAGAGTAAATTACATAAATCGTCCATGTGGTTTGTATAACGATCGTTAGCCCTCACGTTAGAGAGATTTGAAGGAGGTCCTTTTAGGGACCGGGTCGGATCGAGGACAAGATCCGTAAGATTTGTAAACCACGAGGACGAAACAGCTAAAAAGTATAGGGACAAGATCCGTAACTTTGACCAAACCACAAGGACGATTTATGTAATTAACTCTATATTTAATCATGTAACCGACGAATAAAAATAACATAAAATAAAACAAATACACGATAAAAATAACACAAAATATAACAAATACACAATAAAAAACATAATGTAAAAAGCGCATAAATATATTTTACACAAATACATATACACATAAAAAAACATAACGTAAAAAAAAATAACACGAAAATATAACAAATAAAAATAATATAACGTAAAAACTACATAAATATATTTCACCGTAATGCAGACGAATAAAAATAACACAATGATTATGGGTGTCGATACTTTATGTGAAAGGATGTATTTCAACAAAAGTAATTTAGTCAAGGCTCTTATTCAACGCAGATCTCAAATCTGCGAAACTAAAGATAACACGATGAACATGCTTGAAACAAGAAACCAAATGTTATTGTCTCAAAACAATATGTTGAAAGCAAGAATAAAGACGTCAAGGCATCATGGAATTGACAAGAAATCCCGTTGATCACGCATATCGGTCGAGTGGAATACTCTATGAAGGGCCGACCACGGTGGTGGGCGGTCAGCGACTTCGGGGCATCATAAATCTAGGGCATCAAAGAAAGGTGTTCATCGTTTGCTAACAGGAAAACCCGAATACCATATGAAACAATGCTTTGAAATCGAAGGTAACAACATAGGAATTAATAGTGTCATGTTAAAAAATGATAAAACCTCCATTAAATGAGTAGTTCGGTGTGTTGTCTCCACAAAACTTGTGTTTCATAGTTGAGTAGGAAGATGACAATAATAGAGAGGAAAGTACAAGAGTAAACTGTTGGTTTTATGGATATAAATTAGTAGGCGTGAGTTAGGATCGAACTCGAGACTATGGGATTGCACACTTTACGTATGAGAATTTAAAGTTAATAATTAAATATAAATGTTGTATTTATTTATTTATTAAATGAAATAACTAACAGACGTTAAGTAATTAATGTAATGGACTAACAGGCGTTAAAGGTATTTGGAAAAGGACTTAATTGCAAAGTTTGGAAGTTTAGGAATCCCTTGGGGATGTGTTGGACCGATCGGCCAAGGGAAAAGGAAACAAAGACAAAACTTGTTCACCAAGTTTGCTTGGGTATATAAACAAGGCTAGGGGTCTTGTTTTTGCATCTCTTGTATTCACAAGCTAAACCCTAAATTGTTTGTGTGTGTTTTTGTCTCCAAAACCGGTCGACACCTTCATTAGGGTCGATCCAAAGATTTTCCACAATACAAGTTATTTGTTTGATAAAAACTAGCGGTACTTTAATTCGGTTTAGTACGTGTGTACAAGAACTTAGTAATAACATACTTTTGTTATTGTCTTGGATTGAATTACAAAGCGGTGAGGGTAATTCACATAATCCTAACTAAATCATATTAGGGTTCATCCGTTGCTAGTTTGTGGATTTGATTCTTGTTCGGCTAGAATCAACAAAGTACGCATATTCTTTATGTTAATTAATTATTCGTTAATACATCCTTAAACGCTTCCATAATATTACTTTGATGTTTTGTGATTATTTATATGAATGTCTTGATATATAATTCCAACGATGGTTTGAGCCATTGGTTTTAATGAGTAATTAATTACATAAGCGTAATAAAACAAATACTTGTATGTTGTTTGCTATGTTTATCTAGGGTTTATGCTTTATTTATGTTTTGGTGAATTTTTTTTTAAATTGGGGCGTACCATTTTTTAAAATCGACATATACATATTTATTTTTAGGGTTTTGAAATTGTTTGCTAACCTTATTAAAACCTAGAATTAATATTGATTACGTGATTAATTCATGAATAATTTGTTATGTGTCTTGGAATTTTTATATGCGATCTTGTGACTTACTTGAATAATTGTTATGATGTCCATGACTATACATGCATGTTAGTCATGGATAAGTTGCTTTGATATATTGTTTAATTGTTGAGACATATTTATTTATGATAAATCTTGAATTGGGGAAGACTCAATTAATATATTAATGAATCAATTATGTGCAATTTGGTATAATTAATGAAGGGTTTACATAATCGATTCATCGATGTATGTGACTCACTTTCTATTCTTGGGTGAAAACCCTAAATTAATATATACATTAATTTAACCTAGATATTGATTATTAATAGGATTTTATCGAATAAGTTGCATGTGGCTACTTGTTTACACGTATAAATTGTTTATTATGTGCGCATTATTTTTAGTAGTTTATTTTTATTTGTTACTTGTTTGTTTATTATGTTTGTGAGTTTTAAGCAAAGGGTAATTTTAAATAGAAAAATAATACGGACTAAACAATGGCGAAATTTAATTGTTTTGGAAGAGTTAAGTTGTCAAATAGTTTAATTGATTGGTGACTTTGGTACAATGGTGAGCGGCTCACCCATTCGAATGAACTAACAAAAGGGGTTTAAAGAAGTGCGATAGTCACACCGAATGGATGTCTTAGGTTGTGCTTTAGCGTGCACAGTCCTCTGCCTCTGTAAGTTCGAGTGGAGCTACTTAGTAAGCCATATAATGTGCAAGCTCATCTTAAGGGCGAATTAGTTTTAATTCCATGCGCCACTTGGTGGTAATTATCCGAAACACTAAGTGTTTACACTTATGCAAAAGTGCGGTATAATGGATGATAATTAATACTAAATTCCTTGATTGGTGAACCCAATACCTCAATCAAAACTTTGATAATTTGATCTTTATGAATTGGTAATAAAAGTTTTTATTAAAATTATGATACAAGATGAATGCATGACATCTTTGTACATATTTGATTTGACCACATAAAATCAAGCAGTACCCTTTTAAAATTAAGTATATGCCATCTAATTAAAGAACACTTGAAGTTGCAATTTACGTCATGACAAGATTTGGCGAGATTGTAATGGAGAGGTAAATCTCTATGTAAAGTCGGACCTTACATGGACATATTTGCGATTTTTAAGTTAGACACTTAAGTTGAGTAGGAAGTGAGACACGGACTCAATGGCATAAGATGGGATGAAACATGTTTATATTTGCAATAGCGTTGGAAAATATAAATCCCATAATGATCTAGGAGTTGGAAATTGTTTGCCAATTAATGTTCGACATTACCTTATTATATGTGTTTGTTGCTAGCGGATCAAGCGATGTAATGAACATATGATAATTTGGATCCTAGTTTTCTAGAAAATTATATGGTTATATGTTTATATTACCTTTGGGTATATTTATTTTCTTGAAAAGTGTATTATCGAAAATACTAATACTTGAACTTTTTACGTAGAAATGGCTCAAAACACCGATAACACTAACATCGCTCTAACTTCGCGTTCAAAACATTTTTGATCGAGAAAAGTTGATGGCTCTAAGAATTTCAATGATTGGCACCGCTCTTTGAGAATTGTCTGTAGAGTTCTTGACCGGTTGAAATACATTTATGAACCTTGTCCCGCCGAACCAAGCGGTCTGAAGCTACTCAGTTTAAAAGGACGCTTGGCAACTCGAGTATAAGCGTCATAATGATGTGGCTTGTCTTATGTTGGGAACGATGGAATCTGCTTTCAAAGCGATTCGAACATCATTTCCCATTTAATATGCTCAATGAACTTGAACTATGTTTGAGAAACCACCGCAATCGAGATTTATGACTTGACCGACGCGTTACACACCGTAGGGCGGGAGAGGGTAAACCCGTAAGTGCTCATGTACTTGAAATGAAAGGGTACATGGACCAACTAAAAGCACTTGGCAAAACTTATGATGATGACATGGTCAGAATCGATTAATCGATCCTTAACAAGGATTTTAATGGTTTTGTCGAAATTTCAATATGCACTGCGTGGGAAGGCGATTCTTGACCTACACGCATTGCTAATTGACTATGAGAAAGGGTTGCCTCAAAAGGTTCCTACCGCCCGGTACTTGCTATTCGTGGTGGAAAGATTAATAAGCCAAAACCGCAGCTGCGAACAACAAGAAGGGAAGGGTAAGGGAAAGGTTGACAAAGGCAAACGGTGATGGCCTATCAACCTCAACCCAAGAAGTATCCTACTCCTAGGAAGGATAATCCTAAAAGGATCAAGCATGCCACCATTGCAAGACAGTTGGGCATTGGAAGAGAAATCATGCTTCTATCTTGATGAATTGCGGACAAATAAGATGAGCACGCCGGGTCCTCGGTAGCGGTTCTTGAGTAATTTATTTGTCATTGAATTATTTACTCTAAATCATAATAATTCCCGGGTATATGATACGGTGTGGTATTCACATTTGTAATACATCGCAGGGGTTTAGAGTGGAAAGGAAGCTTGCCTATGGGGAGCAATATCTGCACGTAGGAAATGGCGCATATGCATTTGTTGAAGCCATAGGAACGTTTAGTTTAGTATTGCCTTCGGCTTAGTAATCTTGTTATTAAACAATTGTCATTACGCACCTTCTATCATTAGAGGTGTTGTTTCCTTTCGCTTTGTTGGATGATGGTTTTACTCATACTATTTCACATAATGGAATTGATGTTTCTTTAAATGGTGTATTTTATTTTAAAGCAATTATCTGTGAATGGTGTGTTTGAAATTGATATGATTGAAATGTATCTAACAATAATAATAATTCAATGTTTAGCATTAACAAGAAGATAAAGTTAGACTTGAATTCTTCTTATCTTTGGCATTGTAGACTTGCTCATATAGGCAAGGCTCGCATGCATAAGTCGCAACAAGAAGGGCTTTGCAAAATATCAATGATGAATCATTTGATAAACGTGAGTCATGCATATCCGGGAAGATGACTAAGAAACCTTTTCATAGCAATATGGAGAGGCTTCGATCTACTTGGTCTTATTCATCCGATGTGTGTGGACCACTTAGACATGTGTCAAAGAGAGGTGCTAGCTACTTCTTAACCTTCTCGATGATTTCACCGTTATGGTTATGTTTATTTACTTAAGCATAAACATGAGGTGTTTGAAACATTTAAGGTTTTAAAAGTCAAGTAGAACCGCAATTGGGAAAGAAGATTAAAGCTCTTCGATCCGATAGAGGAGGTGAGTATCTAAGCCAAGATTTTAAAGATTACTTAGGCGAGAATGGAATTGTCCAGAATCTCACTTCTCCATATACTCCACAACAAAATGGTGTATCTGAGAGAAGAAATCGTACATTGTTGGACATGATCGATCTATGTTTAATCTTACCACTCTACCTTTATCCTTTTGGGATTATGCTTTAGAATCTGCTCAGATTATTCTAAATATGGTTCCCATAAAGAAGGTTGATAAGACACCATATGAAATATGGCATGGTAAAGCTCTAACTTTGTCTTATTTAAAGGTGCGGGGTTGCGAGGCGTATGTTAGGCGTGACTCGTGAGATAAACTCCAACAAAGATCCGTAAAGTGTATCTTCGTAGGATACCCTAAGGAAACTATGGGTTACTACTTTTACTATCCATCCGATAATAAAGTAATTGTTGCTAGGTATGGAGATTTTATTGAAAGAGATCTCGTATCTCAAGAATTCGATGGGAGAGTTTATGATCCGGAAGATGATCATGAAGATGCATTACCTTCGAAAACACTAACGTACTTCCTGTGAGAACTCGATAGTCCGGGTCCTCCACCGGTTGAAGTGATTCCGTTAGAGATCCGTAAGGAATATCGTGCACCGAACGTCTATGTCTTAACGTAGAGGTTGAGGAAACTATGTTAGAGATCTTGGAGAGCCTACTAGTTATAAAGGCTGCCATGGCAAGTCCCGACAAGGCTAAATGGCGGTTGCAATGAATGGGGAAATGCAATCCATGAGAAAATGAAGTGCAGGTAGAGGTTGACTTACCTCCAAACGCCTCGGTGGTTGGGAGTAAATGGCTCTATAAGATTAAGACCGACATGGATGGCAATGTACACGTCTATAAAGCTCGTCTAGTTGCGCAAGGTTTTACTCAAACTTATGGCATTGATTACGAGGAGACCTTTTCTCCTGTGAAGGACATTAGAGCTATTAGAATTCTCATAGCTATAGCGACATACTATGACTATGAGATATGGCA